>VXAX01004657.1:47365-57581 GCA_013399835.1 Leptocoma aspasia
ATGTTACGGGGCGGTGGCAGGAGGTGTCAGGCACATGTTACAGGGCGGTGGCAGGAGGTGTCAGGCACATGTTACGGGGCTGTGGTGGGCACATGTTACGGGGCGGTGGCAGGAGGTGTCAGGCACATGTTACAGGGCGGTGGCAGGGCTGTCAGGCACATGTTATGGGGCTGTGGTGGGCACATGCTACTGGGCGGTGGCAGGGCTGTCAGGCACATGTTATGGGGCTGTGGTGGGCACATGCTACTGGGCGGTGGCAGGAGGTGTCAGGCACATAGGCACACGTTACNCCTCGGTCCCGTCCCTCAGGATCCTCACCGCACTCCCTTCGGCTTCCCCACTGCTGCCTGCCCATGTCCGGGCCGCTCCCGTTGGCCCCAGGGCCGCGGCGCTCGCAGCGTGGCCCGGCACGGCGTCCCTGCCGCTCAGACATCCGGGCCCCGCCGCGAGCGGCCGAGCTGAGCGCCCAGAGCCCTCGGGCTCCGCGGCAGCCCCGCTGAACAGCATCGCTTAGGATGGTGGAGAGTTTCAGGCTTCGGAGTCAAGCTGATAAGGTCACTTCTATCCCAAAAACTCCCACTTTAATTAAAGCTAGAGATGGGCTTTATTTTACCTCCAACCAATCTCCCTGGGGGGACAAAGAAATAGGATCTTGAGGATCCTTCCAATGCACACAAGAGTGAAGCAGACGGTTCCCTCACAAGAAAGTGAAAGAGAAATAATAGTCCTTAAGTCGTACAGTCCCCTCTAGTCACAGGGATGCTCACATGTGGAAATCCCAATAATTTGGATGACTCCTTGGGTGCCATCCTTGACTAGCTTGTTTTCCAGTCCCCTGTCCCTCTACCTTCTGGCTCTTTCTTACTGCTGGATGTCATTGTCCCACAGATCCACAGCATGACTGATTACTTTCACTTAAACTCCTCCATACTTCTTCCTATCCTGACCCCATGCCTCTGTAAGTATCTGAATAACTACCTCATTGTTCCCTGATCAAGCCTCACTTTCTTTAAAGGCTCTTATTTTTCCAAATACCTATGGTAAGTGGGAAATATATAGACTGATAGTACCTTGGGATGATTTGCCAGTCACACTGAATAGGATTTTCTTATTGTATTCCCGCACTCTCCATGTCTCTGGATCTATTTGTGTTCTGTTGTCTAAAATTTGGGTTATAAACTCTTTGGAAACACAATATTGCAGACATATCCCTGTTCCATGTTTGCATACATTTTACACAGTGGAGCTGTGGTCCCTGAGCAGCATTTTTGGGGCTACAGAAGTAAAAATAGTTGTTATCCATACTATGCTACCCAATACTGCAAATTTGTTCAATGCTTTTAATTATAAATTCCTATTCTGGTTATTTATAACTTTGTGAATTTTTATGCTGGGTGTCTGCCTATGTTTGGATTTTTTTTGGAAGTTTCAGCAAAAATGGTTATACTATTTCCCAGAAAAAAGATTATGAAAAAAGACATTGTTTTGCCAATGTTAATGAATTGGTTGTAAGAATTCTTTTTTTTGAAATGCTAGCTGCTCCATGCTTTGACTTGGAGGTTGGCAGGCTGGAGACCTCCTGGTGCCAGACACATAAGCACTTGCCCATATTTGGCTGAGTTTTAAACCCTATTCTTTAGTAATATGGTAGAGTTTGGCAGATAAATTCCTCAAAATTTCTGTCTCTCCTGAGCATGTGCTACCTTTTGCAGGCCAACTGCATTATCTCCAGAGTAATTTATGCCTTCTGCATTCTTACCAACCCAGGACCTCCTTGCAGATGCTTTTAAAAGTTGCAGCAAGATGGTTTGTGACTGGTGGTTCCTGTGGCCACACACTGCCAGGTCCACAGAGAGCAAGAAACTGTCTCTCTTCAGTCCAGGCAAGAAAAGACCAAGATCTCAGATATATGCCCAGGGAGGACCAAGAGCTTAAGCTGGAAAAGCATGGAAGCTGGTGGGTTTTGTCAAAAAGAAAATAAAAAGATAAACTTGTTGGATAAGGAGACCATAATCTAAAATCAGTAAGAAAGAATGGGCTATATGAAAAACTGGTAAGACTGGAAATATCAGAGCAGAACAAAGACAGGGATGAAGAAACTTCTGCTGTCCACCTGAAAAGCCATAAAGGAGGATGAATGCAGGGACATAGGTCACCTTTAGACACTGTAGGAATGAAGAGTTCAAAAAGAACTCAGTTACAAAAGAAAGCAGAGCAGATGGGAAGTCAGTCTGAAGAGAGACTTAGGGAGAGATGACTGAGCAGCCTAAGGAGAGGATTAGGAATGGCAGTTTGTGAGAACTGGTTAAAGGAAAGGAAAGATTGAAACAAGAACCTCAGGTGATGAAAAAAGTGGGTGGAAAGCAGATTCACTAGATACAGAACATATTTGGAGAGGCTGGGTGTAGAGCCAGGATCATGTACACAGAAGAAAATAATAATGGAATTGGAAGAAAAAGCAGAAACAGGGGAGATTGTGGATAGGAACAGAAAGTTTAGTGATATGCTGAATAATGTTTGAGTATGGGACTTCCCATGCAGACAGACAGGAAAAAGAAGCTTTGTGATAAGAAAGGATTAGAGGGAATAAAGCAAAAAAGGTCATGAGTGTGCCAAGGGAGAAAAAAAAACCAAGAGAGGAAAGCCTTGTAAATTGGTACACGTGATCTGTGACCATGAGGACTTGAAATTACACCCAGTTGCTGAGACTTGCTCTGTCTTCATGTAAAACGTATCTGTAGAGTTCACTTTCAAACTGCCTCTCATGCTCCTTTAGAAAGCTGGTCCACCCAGAAGTTGACTATGTGGTCTTACTTTCTCTGGGTAGAAATTTCAGCCCTGCCAATGGTCCATGCTATTAATAAGATTCCACATACAGGAATACAGAAGAGGATTTTGCTGGCTTTTCAAAGAACCTTAAAAATTGCAAACAACACTCCCCCTGTCTTCATATAAAGAAAGCTTGCTGCAAGACAGCTTATTAGGTGCTAAGAAGCATCAAAATTACAGATACCAACTGTAATCTTAATTTAATATGCTTCTGTGTAGCTTCTTGCAGAATAGCTCTACTTGGAATTCACTTTCCTGCTTTCATTTCCTACATTTTCAACCAGATATAGACAGGTACATAGAAGTCATAAGGAACTTTGCACTGTAGATAATTAAAAAGTGAATAAGCAAAAGAATCATAGAATATGCTAAGTTGGAAGGGACACATTAGGATCATTGAGTTCAGCTCCTGGTCCTGAACAGAACACCCCAAGAATTCACTTTTTGAGTGTATTTTTGCATTCACTCACCAGCCCTTTTTGAAATCTGGCAGGCTCGATGCTGTGACTTCCCTGGAGAGCCTGTTTCAGTGCTCAACCCCTCTCTGGATGAAAAAACTTCTCCTAATATCTAACTTAAACTTCCTTATGATATAACTTCATGCCATTCCCTTGGGTCCTGTCACTGGTCACGAGAGTGAAGACATCAGTACTTGACCTTCACCTGGTGAGGATATTGAAGATCACAATGAGGTCTCCCCTCAGTCTCTTTTCCAGGCTGAACAAAGTGACCTCAACTGCCCCGATAAGGCTTCCCCTCAAGACCCTTCGCCACCCTCATGGCCCTTCTCAGGATGCTTTCCAATAGTTTAATGTCTTTTTAATAATGTGGTGGCCAAAACTGCACCCAGGACTCAAGGTGAGGCTGCCCCAGTGCAGAGCAGAGCAGGACAATCCCTCCCTTGCCCAGCTGGACACAGCCCAGATGCTATATCTGATGCACTCCATGGTAGAACAATCTTACTAAGCACTAGTTTATACTGTCCATTATAGTGTGTGGCATTGTACCCGTGTGTGGAAGATCACATAGAATTACTGTGACTATCTGTAAACATAAGGAAATCTTAGGAAAGTACCTGTGATAATGGTCTGCAGCTCCATTCTTTCTTTTGAGAGAGGAGATCAACTGGGACCTATATAATTTGTATTCCCCAATTAACTCATATCTCGTTTCTGGTTTAGCTTTTGTGTGAAGACATTTATATGAAAGATCAGGAAAGGACGTTGACTTCAGTGTATCTAATTCACTAGTGACTTTCAGTTCCTACATCACTGTCATTTCTGGCATGGATGATGAGTGATAGACCACTTTGAGGAGCTTAAGCCTTGGCTGAGATCTCACTACTCATGCCAGATAGAAGGAATTGAATAGGGAAGACAGCTAGAAGAGTTGGCAGAATTTATACCAGCACTCCTCCTTGAGAAAGCATAGCTAACTCCTGTAGCCTGGTGAAATACAGCATTCAGCATATTCCAGCTGCATACCTGGACTCTCCAGAAGCTGCTCGGTCCAGAACCAATTTTTATAGTCACGTCAAGGCACATATGACTTTTTCTGCCAGATGCAAACCTGTAACAATCATCAACATTTTGGCCACCCAAAAGGAGATTGCTGTAATAGTCCTCTGATGAGGAGTCATAAATATACTGAAGATTGTGAAAACTGCTGAGGCTTGAAAGGAGCTGTATATTAAAAGCTTGTGAACTGCTGAACCAGAGTCTAGGTCTAACCTTAACTGTGTTTCTCTATACTCAGCAGTTTTCTTGCTTTTCCTTTGTACTTTTTCCATTTACAAACTTTTCGCATGACCCTCCCAAGCCAAGGGACTCTACAATTCCTGGCTGAGGGAGCAGGACATGCAAATGGATCTTCTTGCTGCTGAGATTAATGGACATAGAATTTTTTACTATTCTGATACGTTTCATTCATGCCTTATAGACACATTCATGCCTTATAGACACAAATTCACCTGCTATTTGTGGACTACAGATCCCAAAAGAGATATTTTTGAATGGGAAAAAAAAGAGGATTTAGCCCAGGCCTTTCCATTAGCAAAGATACCAAATTCTTCATTACAGTGTAGGAAGAAATGCATCTGGTCTCTTACTGGATGTGAAAGTAAAATACACAGTCTCATCCTGCTCTGACTTACATTCCTAAAAGATCTGAGGATTCCTGGCCTAAAAGAGGCAGGAATGATCTGTGTTGTAGGGAGATACACTTTGGGAGCAACTATGTGACAGAAGGGAAATTTAAGAAGCCTATAACTGTAATGTAGGAAAGTGGTGGACATGCAGGCTAAGGGTTTCAAGTGCTGTATGGAAACATGAACTGAAAACTCAGTTTGCTCAGCAAAAACTGAGCTTGCTTTTGCTTTGCCATATGTACCAGGTTAGATGATATTAGAGCTTCAGCAAATCTCCCCAGTTTCTCTTCTTTAAGTGTCCACAAGTACTCCCCAGTCTGGATGCAGGGGATACCACCAAAACATGGGCTCCATGCATGTCACAGCAGGGATAATGGCAGGAACCTGGCAGAAATGTGCAGAACAGTAGGCTTAAAGACACTGGAGATGGGTGGCGCTGCATGCCTCCACATGCTGCTCATTGGGTTACAGGGCCCTTGACCAACAGTGGTTGATGACAACTGGAAGAGGCTGCAGCTCCTTATCTCATATCAGGAAAAAATTCTTCACTGAAAGAATAATTGGGCACTGGAATCATCTGCCCAGGGAGGTGGTGGAGTCACCAGTGGACGGTGACTCCACCACCTTCCTGGACTTGGTGAAAAAGACTGGACATGGCACTCAGTGCCATGGTTTAGTTGATGAGGAGGTGTTAGGTCATAGGTTGGACTTGATGATCTCAAAGGTTTTTTCCAGACTAGTTTATTCTGTGATTCTGTGATCTGTCTGCTGCATCTCCAGCAGCATGTGAGGCTGGCTTTGCATCTTCGCCTGGAGTCAATTTTCAAATGCAACCCAGTGACAAACTCATTATTTTGGACCCAGAATGAAAACCTTTCAGGAGAATTTAGGTAAAAGAACTAGTTCTACTCAAAGTGTTTCACAATGTAGAAGAAAAATTAAAATTTAATATTTTTGGTGGTGCAACAAGAAGCTACAAACAGAATGGTAATAGGAGGTGTAGCTGAGGTGCCTGTCCTTTTTGACCTGCTTGAGATGTGGTGATTGCTTGGATCCCAGTCACCCTAAGTCATACGGCAGCAACCTCATCCTCACCAGCATTTTTTTTTTAATTCTACCAGATAATGATGATTGATTGTTCTCTTCACATGTGGACTTTGTAAGAAAGCTGAATTACTGGCCTGAGATATTTCAGTGAATTCTTTAGAACCACACTGAAAGACCCATATACTTCTCTGAGAGAGCGTGGGATGTCTTAGAGGTTGCAACACAGGGCAGAGAAGGGTCCTTAAGACTGCATATGGGTATAGGAGGAGAACCAGCAGCATCTGGCTAGTTTTGGACACTCAGAAATTAAAACAAAGATTAAAAGGTGGTTTAGCTGATGAAAACTACTCTGTCAGTCATCACAAAGTCTTTTTTCCTGTATTCGAGGGACATATAATGTCATCAGATCACAGGAAATCAGACAATTTAAAGTGCAAGAGTAAAAACCAGATACAATGGACAAAAGGCTCATGTTTACATGGTACAAGGCAATGCACCATGGATATTGAGGTAACTCTCTGTTTGTTAAAAATGCAGTAGGCTAGGGGACCTATGTTATTTTATGGGAGGGTTCAGACCTATTTGTTATGCAACTTAGTCCTAGGAAGTGGTATGGTTGGTTCTGACTTTTTTGCCATGGTTTTGGATAAGAATTTGGTATGTGGACTTAAAGAGAGCTCAGATTGCAAACTTCAAGAATTCGTCATTTTTAGTGGCTTGCAAAAGTGGTCCAAACCCTAAATCCTGTGGGAGAACTGATGTTTGAAGAAATGCCGCAATTAAAAATGAAATGGGGAACCTGAAGTAGCTATTGGAAAATGTGGTTCATTTTATAATATGATTGAATAATAGAACAAACACTTATGAATCCGCAACTAAGCCTGAAAGTGTGGGACCAGGTTTTAGATAGAAATAACATGCAGCCAACTATTTCAGAAATAAGTGAAGTGCTGTAATTGGTGAGGTCCTGAAACGCCTGTGCTGCCAGTTTTTAGATGCACTACACAAACTTGAATTTGTATTTGTTTTGACTCATTCCCCTGAAATAAATTTGGATCAGATATTTAAAATCCAATTATGCTATCTACCATATTTCAAATGCTAAAATAAACCCCCCAAAAGGAAATAAAGTCTCCTTACTGCTTTCAAGTGGGTATTAGTGCTGGGAACAACTGAAGAACACTATCATCTTGGTATCCTCTTGGTTAACACAATGGTTTCATTTCATATTTGATTCCCACTAAAGGAATGGTATATTGGAAAAAAAACACAGGAACTTCTTTCTGCCCAGTAAAAATATACACGATGCTCATTAAAACCCAAACAGGTTGCCAGTGTACCCGCATGCTTTATGGTTTGTGTTGTGTTTTCTGAGTGAAAACTTCTCAAGCATTTGAAATTGAAAACACAAATTCCAGTATGTTTTTTTTTTCTTTTTTGCTAGGGGAACTCAAGAAAAAACAAAGAACTGGGACAAATTTTCCACAGAAATCCCACTGTCCTCTAGCTTGAAGTAGAACAAAATTAATCATTTACATTACTTCTTCTTTGGAACAAATGATTCTCACATATTTTGATATTATTGGAAACAGAAAATTACAGAAAACAAAAGGCAGGTGCTTCATCCCTTTCCTCTTTTTCTTTTTGCTTTGTTCTCAGTGGAATTCAGGGATGGTCTTCAGGAGTTTTTGACTGTAGGTGTGAAAAGGAAAATAAGGGAATGCACTCTAAAACCCAGCAGATAGACACTAAGGTGCAACTCTCAAAAAAAAAAAATCACATCTATTGCACTTTTCTGGCATGGCAGGAAGGCCTGGAAGAGCTCTGGGAGCTCAGACAATAAGCAATTCTTTTTAGCCTTCCTAGTGTAGTTTGGAGTATTTTGCTGTCATGTGAACCTTTACCTCATGTGCAGATCTTATATGAAAAACCATTTTCCTTGTAATTTAAAAAATATTGATGACTATACAGTGTATGAATTGTAGAGCTTTCACTCAGACTAAGAGGAGCTCTTGATATTGTACTGCATTGGACTGATTACTTCAGCTTTCCCTGATTTCTGTACTGTGAGTGGAAGAAAGGATTTTAAAAACACTTAATTGCTATTTTCCTTTAACTTGGGCTCAGCAAGGGTTTCATGTCATAGCAGCAGTTTGCCTGTTCTCACAATCATCTCTGTAATAGCTTTGTTGAAAGTCTGGAACAAAATGTGGGGTATCTCTGGATTTAAGCAATTTTATCAAATTTGGACCTGCCTGGCCTCAGTTTGGCTGCTTTCACCTCTCGACTTTGTGGCAATCTGTGGATGAATCCCCAGGCTGAAAGCACCCTGCTTGGTTTGTGTCCTACCACACCCTCTAGGTAAATAATGATCTCACTGCAAGGTCTCCTATGATTTATTTGGCGAGGGTGAAATTCTCCCACCTTTTTTTGACTAGCAGCCTGAAATGTTTTCTTTCATGTATCCTTTTGCACTCACAAATTTGTCCCTAGCTCCTGGATCCTACTTGCTCCAGTCTGGCCTGTGTCCACTAGCCATACTCAGTGTCTGGGCTGTAAAATTTCCTTCCTTTCCTGGCATTTCTAATAAGGCACTTCCTCAGCTCCAAGAAATCCACTTACTGTGTCCCAGGCTTGAAGACAGCCATGGCTCCACCTTCCCTTTGCCTGCCAATCTTGCTGCAAACTCTTTCTACTTTTCTCTTTCTTTTTTGTTCCTATGACCCATGGAGCTTTTAAGGGGTCAGGAGGGAGGTCTTAAATGTCAAAAAAGAGACCACTGTTAGTATTATTTTAAACCTAAATATGATCATACTTCTTATTTGGACTTCAGCAAGGCCTTTGACACTCTCTCCCACAGCACACTCCTGGAAAAGCTGGCAGCCCACGGCTTGGACAGGAGCTCTCTTTGCTGGGTTAGGAACTGGCTGGATGGCCGGGCCNCTTGCACTTGGCACTGGTGAGGGACACCTTGAGTGCTGTGTCCAGTTCTGGGCCCTCAGTTTGGGAAGGACGTTGAGACGTTTGAGCGCGTCCAGAGGAGGCAACGAGGCTGGTGAGGGGCTGGGAACACAAGCCCTGTGAGGAACGACTGAGGGAGCTGGGGGTGTTTAGCCTGGAGAAAAGGAGACTCAGGGGTGACCTTATTGCTCTCTACAACTTCCTGAAAGGTGGTTGTAGTCAGGTGGGGGTTGGTCTCTTTCTCCAGGCAGCAACTGACAGAACGAGAGGACACAGTCTCAAGCTGTGTCAAGGGAAATACAGGAAGAACATTAGGAAGGGACATCAGGAAGAAGTTTTTCACAGAAAGAGTGATAAAGTTCTGGAATAGTCTGCCTAGGGAGGTGGTGGAGTCACCATCCCTGGATGTGTTTAAAAAAAGATTGGATGTGGCACTCAGTGCCGTGATCTAATTGAGGTGTTAGGGCACAGGTTGGACTCAATGATCTTGAAAGTCTCTTCCAACCTAGGCATTCTGTGATTCTGTGATTCTGTGATTTGCCCTATTCTGGATACTGTGGGCTGTATTGTAGAGAGCAAATACTTCTCTTAGTATATTTCTAAAGGTTGAAATAAACAATTAAAACAAGATTGGAAATGTCACCATCTTCCAGAATTTCCACTCTAGAATGATGACTTTTCTTTTTCTTGTGTTTGTTCTATAAGAAATCTTGGCTGATATTTTTTTGCAAAATTCTTCCAATATCTTGCAATCAAATTCTTAAACATTTGTCACCTAAGATCTGAGCCACTCACTTTTCTGTCCCAGATACCCCTAATACTGCTTTCATGTCATCCTCATTCTTATACCAGCATTTTTTCTCCTAAAGAAATTATTCTGTGAATTCAGTGTTACTTGCCCTGAAACCCAATCATTCCAGAAGTACGTTTATCTGAACCTTTTGTACATGCATAAGGACCAACCTTATGAAAATTGAACTATATTTTTAGTTATGGATAGATATGCAACAAAACACTTCACCAGATAGTCCCCTTTATGTTACCATTTCCTTCCTGTTTTTGTCATTGTTGGACAAAAGCACAAGGAATGCATTGTCTCGTCATTTGACCTTCCACATCTCCTGTGACAGTAATTTTCCTCTGTCCCAATCTAAACATGTGGGTTGGCATCCAGCTAATTTTATGCAAAATTTGAAAATTCCTCAAAGTAATTTAATTTCCTTTGGAGCTGAG
>VXAX01004657.1:57590-85304 GCA_013399835.1 Leptocoma aspasia
GAAGGAAGGAAGGAAGGAAGGAAGGAAGGAAGGAAGGAAGGCTGATCTAATGCAAGCAATAATTCTTTTGGATATTGATCCATTTCTGACAATTTTTACTAAGCAACAGTCAGACCCAGTTAGGTGGCTACTCAGATATTTTGAAGTGATATTTAACCTCTCATGTGTTAAAACCTTTTATGAATGGTGAAGGAATTTTCTGCGGTGACTTGACCAGGCTTATCTACCTGAATGGCTGAGTGAACATGCCTGATTTTAAGGGAAGGGAGAAGTACCTAGGCCATACATATGTATTTCATACTTCCTTATTTTTTTTAACTTACTTTACTTCAAATACCTAGAAGTATCAATTCCCATGTTCCCAAACTTATTTTAATATTGATACTATTTTTATCCAAATAAAAGTGAAACCTCTTTCTGATCATTAAGAGGAATAAAAAATATTGGCACACATATAAAGCCCCAGGAGCTTTCAAGTAGCATTAAATCATACCTTTAATAAACTTGTGATTTCTCCCAGCTGACTTCATTATCTGAAGACTGCCTTACCTGAGCAACTAACCAGAAGCATTATTTTAAAAATCAGTGTCTGTACTTCTTGCTCAACTTTTTCTGGAGTTCTTAGGATATGCCAAAAATGTGAACTTTCACAACTCTCTCACATCATCACCAGGGCGTTTTACTGCATTCATTTTACATAGGGGCGCTGGCATGGACAAAATAGAAGTGACTTGCCCGGTAGCGATGATTTTTTTTTTTTGGCGGGGTGTGGGGGGCTGGTATGAGTACAATTTATTCAGTACACTGTCAGTAAAAGAATTTTAATCACATTCTTTATCTAAAGTCATTGCTGACTTTAAAGGACTATTTTTACCCTCGCACTTGAATAGCGACCTGGGGTAGCAAGATCAGACTTCCACACTCTAAACCCCTTAGGAGAAGGTCCTACAGTGTTCTTGCCTTGCACATGCTTGGCATGGCAGGACTCATAACTGGGCTTCAGCCAAAGGCTCGTGACTTCCCATTTTTGGCTGTGTGTGAGATCTCACCCTTTCCACAGAGGCCATGAATGCTACAGGAGTGAGCATGCTGTCGGGAATGCTGCGTGTTGTAAACATGGCCAGTGGTCCGGCGAGGCTCGTGGCCCTCATTCTAGGGATTGAAGCAAAATATTTCTTCATCACTTCTGAATTTTAGAGCAAATACAGAACAAGCCCATGGTCTCTCCAAACCTCAGGCAATTTACTTTGGCTACCAATACACCCACAGAAAGAGTTTTGCGATTTATATATTTATCCTTTCCTTACTTAGTATTGATTCTAAATAAAGAAGAAACCATGCTTGACGGGAAACCTATGAGTAAGGACATATGAATTAAAGAGTTTGTTTTATCTACCCACTTTCCTTTTACTGTTGCCAAAGAAAGTTTTCTTCTTTGTAGTAAAAGTAATGGTGCTCTACATATAATCAGTATGATATAGATCAAGTAGAGCTTCTTTTTTCAGATACTGATAAACCATCAAATTATTATTCTACTCCATTATTCATATTTCATTAATCTTATCAAATCTATCCAACAAGGAACATGAATTTACAAGCATTCAAAAAATTCACCTTTCTTATTTGCCTATCACTATAATCCACCATTTTTTACATCCAATTTATTTATTTTAAGTTTAGTTTGACAGATATTATATCTGCAGCAGAAAGGAAAAGGAGATACTTCTGTGACAGCAAGAGTCATGGAGAAAATTAATCTGAATAGACAACACCATTATGTTTCTAAAGTACCAATGATTTTATTTTACATCCATATGCTTCTATCAGTGGTAAAATGCAGCCATTTTTCCTCAATGGATAAGTTTAAAATAATATTTTTGTTATGTCTGTGGAGAACTATAATAACCTTGAACCAGCACTCCAGATGCAGGTTGCACTATATAATTAGGTACCCTAGATAAACATTACTGTAGAAGTTAGAACTGAATGAACTTTTAAGGAATGGAAAGAAAGGGAATTATGATCCAGTGGTAAGAATACACTTTGGGCAATGCTCATGTAACAGTGTTTTCCTGATGAGTTTTACCCATGTTTTAGTAAATAAGGAAATGGATTTGGAAAAATAATTAGATTTTCTTTTATTTTTTTTTTAATGTATGCTCACTCCTTGTATTTGAATTTCAATGGCATATAAATGACTCCATGGGATGAAAAAGCAGTTCAGCCCCTAAGCATTTGATGCACACACTTCTCAGCTTCCTTAGAAATTGCAGTTTCGTTTCATTGATGTAATTCCAACATTTGCCATACTGCGCTTCATAGAAATGGCCATCATGCACATGTTAGACCCAGCGATATGGTTAATGGCAAAAAAAAAAAAAAATCCCACAGAGAAAACAAATCACTAGAGGAAGATACTTGTGGGATGCAGAACCAATGGTACTTTTTAAACATGCCAGGTTCTCTTCTCTGTCCAGTAGTATGAAATATGGGTGGATGCTTCTCTGCTGCTCTGGCTTTGGAGTCCAGGTGATGAACTCATCGAGGCAACAGAGGTGAATATCATGTGACGTCCCTCCATGCAAGTAAAATGGGCACATTTGTATTGAGGCCAAAAAGAGTGCTGAAGTCAATCCCACAAATTCCTAGGTGTTCTGGAGGAGGCCTAAAAGTTAAACAATGCGCTATGAGAGACCTATACTACCCAGATGAATGGTCCTTCCATGTGTCTGGCCCAGATGAAGAGGCAATTTTTTTACTCCCTGTGTTAGTCTATAAAGTTGAAACTCAGTTTAAGAACTGACTGATTATTTTCTCCTATGCCAAAATAAAGTTGCCTTAATGGTAGCTCTGAATTGGCTTGTCATGGTGATAATAAAGGCTTCACTTGTAGTAATGGAGAGCGTCTACTCCTCACCAGTGCTCACATTCTGCATGCCATTTTCCTTACTCATGCCTTCATTTTAGCTCTGGGAAAGTGGCCCATACCTAAATTGAACATGAAGGAAATGGGTGCCTGCAACCAAAATAAGACTGTAAAAGGAGAGAAACTTAAAAAAAAGAAAGGGGGAGAGAGGGAAGGATAATGCTTAGAGAGTCTCAGAAGTATTCTTACTAAACTTGAGCAGCATATATAAGAGGATTTGTGAAGCATATATGAAACTACCAGCTTTGGGAGAGCTTCTCAGTGTCATAAATCTAGGAGTAACAGATACTCAGTTCAGTTTTGGTGGGTGTTTAGGGATGGATATTTCAGTCAGCTGACTTTAGTGTTGCAACACGTACTAGTTTAACCAAGACAGGGAACAGCCTATAAACTACTTCAGGTCCCTAAAATAATTAAATAAAAGCTGTGTGTTTATGGTTGAGTGTCATTTCAAGATCATTTTCCAGAAAAGCATTAAAGTTAGGGGCACAGCATACAGCTGGGAGTGATCACCTGCCTTTCACAAAAACTGGAATAACTTACCCAGCCAGCATCAGATAGACACATGCAAAAGCACGTACTTCAGCTATAGAAATTACTACAGACATCACCAAAGCAAAGTTGTTGCCTTCACTTTCATGTACAAGAATTAGCCAGAGTGATCTAACATCTCCCAGGTACTGCACAGTGCTGGCTTTCTTGTTTTCTTTTTTTTTTTTTTTTTACCTTTTTTTTTCCTCTTAGAATACTTGGAAGTAGAACCCTGAACCCTGATGTATGTAGTCCTTGCTTGATGCTATATAAAGGCTTTCTGAAATCATCTCTATTTTTACTCCTGGAGCTGCAGTTGTCATCCATCAGGGCCCAAATTTGCTTTCAATCTTATCACACTGTTGCCATGAGAAACAGAAAAAAAATTCATAGGTTTCTAGTGTCTTGTTGCAGTGACAAGAGCCTTTAATGTTCATTCCACCCTTAACCCTGTGCCTTGCTGCATCATGATTCCTTTTAAAGGAGGTGATAAAAAGAAAAGTATAGAAATTGCCTTTGGATCAAAAAATAACCTAAGAATATTTATTTCTCCTCTGGGAAATCCCTTATTTTCAAGACAGGCTCATCTGTCAAAATAAACTATGGTGACATTTAAATACTCTTCCTTAGTAATTATGTTTCACTTTGCAGTTTTGTAATTAGCTGTTATTTCTAATACACAGTGGCTGCAAAACTCTACAGGCTCATAACTCACTTCTGACTTCTTGAAATGAGGCATTTCTTCATGTGGAGGGGAATCAGAAGTGCTTCTGTCTTTCTAAATGACAGGTTTGGTGAGGGGAGAAACAGCAGTTTGTCAGTGGCTGGAATAGTACAGCCTGAAGGCAAGTTGCAGAAAAGTTGATCTGGAAAATACAATTTACACTAGTATTCGAAAAAGACCCCTCATAATTTTTTAATGGACATTCCAAATATCCACAGTACAAATGGCCATAATATAAGTAACTATAGGGCAAGAGACCCTCGGCAAAGGCTTGGAAATGGTTAAACAGCAGAAGCCTGTTCCTTGGCTTAGAAATGAAATGAATCGTGGTATAAAGCCAGGGATTGTTTCTGGGACTGGGGGCATCTCAGGCATGGATGACCTGCAGGAGGAGGCAGGCAGCCAGCTAATTAAAGTCTGCAGATGACTAAGTTGTTTTCAGTAATAAAAACTACAGAGGCTTGTGAGATGCTAAATGCTTTGTACACATTGGAAATTTCCCACATGATTAACTTGTGTAAATACATTGCTGTCAATGTACTTTAAACAGAAAAACCTTCTTCTGTATATATAGGATCCGGGAACCGCCAAAAAGTTTTATGGAAAAGCTCAAGAACATGGTGACATCCTCCTTGATTATCTGAAGAGGACACCTGTGTCTTCACAGCTGCAGATCAAAAACTAGGACAAGTGCCTGAAAGACCAGGATCACACCTGGGTCTCTTGAACAAGAGTACATTCCCAGCCACGGAGCTGGAAGGAAATGCCTGCTGTGGCAGAGGGATACCCTGTGCTGCTGTCATGCACAGTACCACCCAGGCTTACCCACAGCATCCCCGCAGTGGTACCAAAAGTGTAAACGTTGTGGCAAACAGAGAAACCCAGAGAGCCACAGTGTTTGATTGCAACTCCACTGTGCAAGTTGTGACACCACAGAAAGGTCAAGCCCACTGGATGTCCATTTGGCTGCCTGCCTACTCACTCAGGTAGAGACCCCTCAGCCTCAGACTTCAATGCCACATTTAGCTGGTGTCAACAGGAAACAGCCTGTGATGGTGAGGTGTCATTGCAGAAGGAGGCTATATATAGGTGAATACTCAGAAATGGTGTGTACTTTCAGAGGGTGAGTTCAAGGAACCAGGATAAAAGTTTCCACCAAGCTAGGAGGAAATGGGGAAGCCTTCAAACTGCTCTGAGTCAGGCCTTCAGGGAAACCTTGGGGAAGCAGCCTGTCTGCATGCTCACCTCACTTTCCTCACTCCTTTGATGTTGCCAGAAGAAGGTTTTTCTCCACAAGGGGTGGCCTCGGAGCAGACAGCTCTGCCCTAGCTCTGGCAGGGCTGCTGAGGCAGGAAGGCCCAGGGCAGCCACAGACTCTGCTGCCCATGGCATCCTGCAACGCATCCTGCTCACAGTGCCCCTCCTTTACCCACAGCGTTTTGACTACCAACACTTTTGGTATGACCACCCATCTCCTTTTCACTACTTGATGATCTATTTCATAGGAGTTTCCATTTACACAGATTCCTTGTTTGTATTGTGTCACTCATCTCTGGAGTTTCACTCAACTGGAGGTGCAGAGCATTTATTAAGAAATCTTTGCTAACTCCTTCCGTGCCATTCACATGAAAAAAAAGCAGAATGTGAAATATAAACCCCTGTTTAGGCTTCATAAGTATAAGGTTTAAGCAGCAATAAAGCATCGAGAACATCTGAAATCACTGACGAAGCTAAAGAAAACAGACAGGACTTGTTTTCCTTCATAGGTACCAATACATTTTCATTTACTTCTTTCTATTAACTGGGTTTCCTTGACTGTGTCTACAGCCATCTCAATTGTAATTATGTAGCAGTTAACCTGTTCCTCATGCCTAACACAACCCATAATTAGTTGTCTTGTGTCCACAGTTTATGACTCAACTCCATGTGGTTTTTCTATATCAAAGGCTTGGTTACCAGATTTTTTTTTCCCTACCACAGTACTTGTGCCTTCACTGGAGGAGGGCAGCAAAACCTGAGCACATCTGTTTTGTTTGAGGACAAAACCACCAGAAAACCAGACAGTTTTATGAAGATCTTACTTGGGTGCTTTCCAAATAGTACACAGTCTTGTAAGAGAAACTGTTTTCTTGAGGAATGGCCCTTATATTTATATAGTCCAGTTGTCACTTGGACATAGATGTTAAACCTTCTCAAAACAAATACTATCTTTGTCCCTTATCTGGGGACAGACAGAGGGAGAAATACACATCCTAGGATGGAGATGAGCCATTCTTCACCGAAAGGCAAGAATTTTATATCATGAATTCATCAACCTCTACATTAATTATGTTTCATTATCTCTTAGAGTTCCTCATGTGGACAGATAAGATCATTTCACCTGAGAAAACAGATTACTTTGATAAATAGATAGCTTTGCTGAATGAGAATGACCATTTTAATAAATGTTTACGCAAGTTTTCCATTTGATTAATTTTGCAGTGACACATGGGGAGAAGAAATGTACAAAAAATAAACAGGTTCTTTAGACTGATGTAAGAAAACAGCCAACCACTATTGGAGAATGTTTAGATACAAACAATTAAAGGAACTGACCTAAATGTTAGCTCCATGGCCTGTGTATGAAGGCAAGCCTGACCACCCTGGATGCTGCACACTCAGCTCAGCTGCTGCGTCAGAGAAGTGGCTGCAGCAGAGGAGCCGTGTCATAGGCACTGAGTTACGTCCTCTCCATCAGACTGGAACAAAAACTGCTGGGAAAGCTTCACTTTGTTTATCTTTGGAGGAGGGATGTATTTGCCCTCCTTAAATCACAGCTGGAGACATTATCTCAAAGCTGTGATGTAGCCATTGCTGAGTAATCCTCATTAATGAGGCTTGTGGTTAAAGGAACCCGTTAAAAAGCTCCAATATCAGATAAGAAGAAAAGTGCCCTGGGAAGGACTTACTTTTTTTCCAAATGAATTGGCAGTTATATGAGCTTTGTTTGTTGAAGTCTCCCTTTTGACCATCAAGGCTGTGTGTTTTTGTTCAAGGACACGATAACCAAAGTCTGATGTATGTCTTCAATGCTTTTACAGAATGGGCAGTCTGTCTTTCCCTGATTTTCTGTTTTTCGAGTACAGTCCTACTGGCAACAGAGCAATGAATACAAAGTCCCTTGTATAATTTTCCTGGCAGCAAGGAATAAATGATGTACTAATGCTTTGGCTCTTGAAGGATTATTAATTAACATGTATGAATAACTGAATTGTAGTTCAGTAGAAGGGGAAAATACCATGGCAGATGGTTCAGTTAATGTGGCTCAAACTATCTTGCCCCAAAATATTTATAAAAAGTTGAACCCCGATAAATTTTGTGTGCATTTAACCAGATCAAAGCCATGATCAGAGAGATCTAGGACTTCCAGCTTCTGGAACCCACTCAGGTCCAGACAGGAGGAGTTGTTCAAGTGCAGAATCTACTGCACATTGCAGATTCCTGTGCAGTGAGGGAGGGAGTGAGACAGCAAGCTGACCAGTCTTGCATCAGTGTTTAGAGTAACCAGGATGGACCCTTTGAGTTGGATTTATGGCCAGGTTCTGACAGAAACCTAGAGGGGAAGAGCTGAGAGCTGTACTTAACAGAATGAGCAGCAGTAAAATCAGCCATGATGCTCATTTCCCTTGAAGAAGCTACTGCTATTTTTCAGTTGGTTTTAATAATACCACACAGTTGCTTTTATATTTAAAACCTGAAGTGAAAGACTGATGCTCTAGCTTTTCCCTTGTTAGCAGAAAGGGATGTTTACTGTCATTACTCTCTGGATAGCAATGCAAGGCATCCACATATGCGTAAAGGCCAGAGTACCTTTTCACAGCTAAAAATAGAAAGAGAACTAAATGCAGAAATTTAACAACTATGGCATTTAAAGAAGCACGTAGTGCTGCCTGTTTCCTGGTTAGCAAAGCTTAAAGTAGGACTTTTCATCAAAGTAGTGACAGCAGGAATTCAAGTGTCATTATCATATGGTTTTAGATCAGCCTCTAATATCTGCTGCATTGATTCCTATTGGCTAAAAGAAATCTTATTTATATCAAGGGAAAACCTATGGCAATCAGACACGATTTTTTGAATTTCTTTCCAAGGAACATTTTTTTAAGGTTTTCTGTTTGTTAGATCATCAGATATTTTACAAACAAAACAAAACCAAACAAAAACCAGAACCCATAATTTTTCAATTGGAAAAGGCTAAAAAATCAAACCAGCCAAGAAATGGTAAGAAAACATTTCAGACCTAAGGGCAACCAGACGGCCTAAATTACTGGTAGTTCATGGACTTTTACTTAAAATAGAGGAACATGAACAAGACTAATAAGCTACAAATTAAAAAGACACATTAACATGAGACATTGTGGGTTCTAGAACTTAGGCTCTAGGAGGCATTTTCTCAGTAAATTTGCTGTGAGCTTCTGACACTATTTGTTATGTTTTAAGTCTTTTGCAGACATTTGACTACAGGTTTGGACTTTATTCCTTTGCAGTCTTGAAAATAAAGGACAAGATTGTGCTTGAGTTTGTAAGTATGCATTGCATATCTAACCTAAGTAATTTTGTCTCTTTTCTGGGGATCAATTTTCTTATAGGGAAATGGAAATACTTGCTTTCTTCATAGTAGTGTGGTGCATCTTTATGTATAGAAACACTTTTAGGTCTCCATATGGGAGGCACCCCAGAACAAAACATGAAAAACATTCATAAGTTGAATCCAGGTCACCTAACTTAGGCAACTAACTAGTGGCTAAACTTTGGAATCTAATACATATTAGGGAACAATATTCCCTGTATAATAAATGGAGAGAAACTAGTTATTGAAGACTCCTTGGATGGAGGTCTTCCTTGCACATCTGCATTAGAAAGAATAATTTTGTTCTGAAAGTCTTCTGAGGCATTTCCTTTACCTCATGGATAAGCTCAGCACTTAAGAGTTACTTTTTTAGGTTCTAAAATTATAACACAATTTCCAGAGCTCCTGCTTGTGCAGGATGGTTCCTACCTAGTGTTTTCACACTCACAAAGAGAACTGCTAAGTCTTTGAATGTTTGTCCATGAGTTGGGTTAAACACAGCAGTGAAATGACAAGCACTACCACCTGGGGTATTTTTTTTTAACACTGAAGTGAAAACTTTTAATTTGAATATTCAAAGAGAAGCTTGAAAAATAGAGCAGGCTGTTTTATTTGATCATTGAACTCTTCATTTCATAGATGGCTGCTGCAGTAAGCAACCTCTCCCTGTAATTGTGGTAGTGCACAGTAACTGCTCTCTCAAGTTGGTTGGCTCATTTGAGATGGGAGTCAAAGTATGCTGCCTATTTTAGCATTTAATCACAACAGTTTAAAACAACCACGCTTTTATAAGCATATAATTAATCTCAATTTCCTATGAAAGTTTTAAGGGTTTTCATGGTCATCCCAGTTTTCAAAGATTAACTTTACAGGTCACCAGAAGCTTATATGAACACCCCTTTGTGCATTTCCACCTCTCAGATTAGATACTTTCTGCTGTGTTGCATGTTGTACAGGTCAATACCATCCAACTTCTCACTTAGCCCTATATTTAGAGGTCTGTGTTGGCCAGTCTGGCATTCAGCAGTGACGCAGCTTTATTATAATAATAATAATAATGCATTTTAATTTATGGGCATCCATGCCTGAAGCATCTTAACAAAAACTACTAAAATCTAAATGGCAATAAACAAAGGCAAAAGAGAGCTTGGAAGCCAAGATCTTAAAATCCCTGCAAAACAAAACAGGAAAGGAAATGAGAAAGTCAGAAGGCTTGCCTAAAAAAGTGTTCTGGCATAAGCAAGAGACAGTGTGTTCCTCAGGCAAGGGAGGAGACCATCTCTTTTGACCTTCCAACAGACAATGACCAACACCATCAGCTTGAATTACTGAGAAAGGGCACAGAGATACAGGAGGAGGGTTTCTCTTACCTCAGAACAACAAACTTCGCTGGAAAAGCCGCAATAATCTTGAAGTTATGTTGCCCAACTTTGTTTCCCTGAAAAGATTCGCTGCAAATCTGTCTTCCCCTCTAGGTTTTGTTGCATTTGTTTGAAGACATAGCAACAGATCTCTCAAAAGGCTGTGATGGTCCTGCAACATTTGAGTTTAAATTAGCTAATTTTGAGAATAGCTAGCTGTACTATGTATGCACAGATATATAACTATACTACACATATATAGCTAACTACACTGTATATACATTAACTACATGAGAACCCAAAGGATTAGTAGGTTTAAGAAAAACACAGACGGTGTGTTAGCATAGCTTTTTTTTGTCTCTTCAGCAGCATTTTTTTTATCGGCCTTATTATTTCTGTGCCTCAAGTGTCTGATCTGTGAAGTGAGAATACTTATCTGGTATGATGGAAAATACCATCAACATGGCAAATCTCCTCTTCTTCACTTAATTCTGTCTGCAGCAAATCCTAGCCTTGGCTTGGAGTTCTGCCTTGTGGCACACTAAGCTCCTCTGATCTGCCAGGGTCCCCTCCAGCACCTTTCCTAGGTCAATTCAAATTTTAACAAAGCCCTTGACTGGAGGTTTTGTCCCTGCTTTGGAGGAGCTAATGCCAATTTAAAAAAAATCCACTTTAAAAAATGAGGCTTTTGGGTTTTCAGCCTGTAATTACAGCATCAGTTCCCTTTTATGCTTCTAAATTACAGAGAAGCAAACTGCCCTGTGTTCTGATGTTTTATTTTTTTTAAATTACTCAGTGGCTTTGTGGGGAAAGAGTAACTGAATATTTTTGGTGGTGTTATATAGGCGACGCCTTCTCCATTAGCTCTTAGGAAGTGATTCTTCCTCACTCCGCAAGGTCCACTTCAGGAGGAATGGAAATTAATCCACTTAAAGAGAAGTGGTAATAAAGAATGTCCCTTTTTCATGGTTTAGCCAGCTTGAAACAAACTCTTAAAAATGTGCACGTCATTTTTAACAGAGGCTTTGCGTTAACGAGGATTAAGCAGGCTCTGTTCTTGCTTCAAAACATACTTTTCCGGGTAGCCTTGCAGCATGGTTGGCATGGGCCTTGGCGCAAAGAATGAAATGGCGCCTTCGTGCCAGACAGCCAGAAATGTCACCCCACCTACCCCTGCTGGTTCATCCCAGCTTGGCACCCACAAGGCCCTGCACATGGGCCTTGCTCCAGCTGCATCACTCATGCAGATGCTGACAGCTTTGCTGGATCCAGCTGTAGCCTGAAGAAACATGCTGAGATGTTTTTAGAGGTTATAGGGACTATTGATCCATCTTCAACAACAGTAGGCTATGTTTCAACTTTCCATGGAGGTCTTGCCTTTTGCTGTTAGTTTTCCCCTGTCTCTCCAATTTTAGAGTGTCTGTCTTTCAGGTTTTCCCCTTTACACCAAGGACCTGGCTTTCAGCTTATTGCCATGACAGCCTGTCTCACAGTTTACACCAGCAGCTGTCCCCCAAAGTCATTGCACAATGACAGGAGGGCTGGGTGGCAGAAGCTGGGTTGGCAAGGAGAGAGTGAAAAAAATTTGCAGCACCTCCATATTTAAATATTTAATCACTGCATCCAGAAAATGTTCCAGCTGAGGAATTGCACACTGCTGGTAGAGCACACAGCAGCTTCATCCATCTCACAAGTTCACCAGACTGTGTAGAATAGAATAGAATAGAATAGAATAGAATAGAATAGAATAGAATAGAATAGAATAGAATAGAAAAAATTAAATACTATAGTGCAGTTGGAAGAGACCTACAACAATCATTTAGTCCAACTGCCTGAACAATTCATCACTGACCAAGTTAAAGCCTGTTATTAAGGACATCGTCAAAATGCCTCTTAAACACTCAGAGGCTTGGGGCATTGACCATCTCTCTAGAAAGCCTATTTCAGTGTTTAAACACCTCTTGCTAAAGAAGTGCTTTCTAATATCCAGTCTAAACCTCCCCTGGTGCAGCTTTGAACTATTTCCACATGTTCTATCACTGGATACTAGGGAGGAAAGATGATCACCTCCCTCTTCACTTCCTTTCCTGAGGAAGGCATTCCTCTCCCAATTTATTCTTGTGCTTGGCATTACTTCATCCTAAGTGCAGAGTCCAATACTTAAATTTTATCCCATTAACCATAACTGAAAGCTCCAATGTATATAGATCCCCCTGCAAGGCATCTTGTCTTTGTAGTGACTCAATAACACCTCCCACTTTGCTATCATTGGCAAAATTTCTAATGGTGCACACAGCTGGGCTGACAGTGCACAGAGCTGGGCATTAAATCCACTCAAATATGTTTGTACTGTCTGTCCATCTCATAGAACCACTGTTCACTGCCTTGCCCTTCCTAACTTTTAAAGCCAGGTTTGTACAGGCCTTTGCAACCAGCAGGTCGTGTATGACATTGCTGAAATGCAGTCATGGGCCCACAGCCATGAAATTGTGCCTATTCATGATTTTTTTTTCCAGCATGGGAAATGAGCAGCATAGACGTGTCAAGTAGTGAGTTGTCTCAATTTACTGCTTGGTTCAAAGAAAACATGAAGCATTTCAGGGATTCTAATTTCTAAAGCATTTCTCTAATAACTCATGGATTTTTATTTATTTATGGATCAGTAACTGGTCTGATTCATTTCTGGTGGTTTTTTTGCCCACACTATTCTGTTGTACCTGGATGATGATCCAGCCAGACCATTGACTTTAATAAAGTCTAGGATTATCTTTGGAGCCCAGGCTTGCCAAATGGCAAAAAAAAATTGAACGCTTTCCACCACTTTTAGATTTTCCTGGGCTATGGCAGACATTTAAATTTACAAAAATTACTAAATCTCTGATTTACAGTCAGGCCTCCTTATTCTTTTAATATTATTTTTATTCTAAATTTACTTTTCTTTAGTTTATTGTACTCAGTTTACACATACTCTTAAGTCCTGCTACCTCCCAGAATTAACTTAATACTGTTTTGTGCCTCATGGAAACAAGGCTGGATGAAAACTAATCCAATGGTTGTTGCACACAAGTCAGGAAAATCTCATAGGCTGTGGAATTCCGTTTTTTGGGATTAATAAAATTGTATTATAAATGATATTGCACTGTGGTGAATCATATATTATTTGTAATGTGCTTTTGATTGCCTTTGTATGACTTTGTATGTGGTTGGGTTTCATGTATTTTGTTATGGCAGAGTGGAGCAATAAAATGAGAAAGAAGTAATCACTCTCTATAGTATCTTTAACAAAATCTGATTTTTCCTTTGAGAACCTCCAGGAAAAAATCACTTTTCTCTTTCCATCTTGCTACAGCAAAAAACAAGTTCACAACACCTTCAGGTCTTTATGGTCCATTGTTGCAACACCAGGATTAAATTTTGACCCAAATAGCAATTGTTCAGTCTCTTGTAGAACACAGAAACAAGAGAGAGCCTTCACAACTGTAAGTAGGGGCAATATTTGAATTTTGGCCTGCAAATTTGCAGAGGTGAGCTTTTCCACAAAGAGTCCAGTGCTTCCATAGCCACTGCTCAGCAGAAAGGGATGGTTTTGGCTGCTCAGCCCAAATGTGCATTCAGGCTGTACCTGTGCTCACCATGACCACGTGCTCACACACCCAGGCACGTCCCTGAGGTGGCCCTGCTGGGACAGAGACCTGCTGCACTGGGGGAGGGCTGATATGAGCAAGGCCAGGCAGCATCCCTGGCCTGTGGCAGCCCCACCCAGCACGCTGCTCACTGAGCACCTTGGGGCTATTGTGGATCAGTTGAGAAATGAATGTTGAAAAGGCTGTGCTTCACTGGTGCTTGGCCACTCATCCTCATGCTGGTTCCAGGAGAGTCTGCAAGGGTGGGCAGGGTCTGCAGTGGAGGTGCAGAAGGCATCCTTCTCTCTGGTGCAGGGAGAGGGACAGCAGGAGAGAGGAGGCAGCCGGGAGATAAATATCATGGAAAGACAGAACTGGGGGGGAAACTTGTGTTAGTTCACCTGGTTCACCACTATTACCACACACTCAGATTAGTTTATTCAGATTGTGGAGCCTAAGGATTTGGTTGTTAACTAATGTGTGAGAGGGAGAAGTGAAAGATGTGGGGGTGGTAAGATGTGGGGAGCTTGAGGACTGACACTGCAGGGACATCCCTGGGTTACAGGCCAGGGAGGAAGACACAATGGTGTGTGGGTGGGAGGGGTGAATGGAGATGTGTAGGGCAAAAGGCCTCCCATAGTCTGGCCAAGGCACCAGAAACACAGAGTATCCTCAGGCTGCTTGGGAAATCCATAGGGCTTGGACACCAGTACATGGCTGTTCCCAGTGCTTATGGTGTCCCCATATGGGGACAGTCAGGGCCAGCCAGGACTCAGCTGATACTTGCCCAGCTGAGGCTGGGACATGGCTTAGAGGCCACCACTGCCTGAGACCATGTCTGTATGGGGCCAGGACAAGCTCCAAACACCAGCCCAAATGGGACAATGGGGTCATATTTCAGGACATACAATGAAAGAGGGCATTTAGCCGTGTTTGGGGAATGCAGCTTTGAGGAATATCATTCAGTCTCACAAAATGATTCTTAGTCATAGGTGAGTTTGATGTGTCAGTAAGAAAACCCGCGGTAATCTCCGTTATATTTCTGAAATACAGTTTAAATTGATCAAGTTTGGATTAGAGTTTCATTGCTGATGGGAGCCACAGAGTGGGAGAAATTGCGATCTGGTGCCAGAATCAACTCTTGATTCCAGTGTGATCCAAGTGTTCCCAGAGAGATGCACTTGCTGTATCTTTTCAAAGAGAAGATTTTGGCATGATATGAGATTGAGAGATAAATACATGCTTTCTTCCTGACAGAAAGGAGATTTGTTTTGCAGAATGGCCCAAACCATGACTTTGTCATCAGACCTTCACGCGAGAGTGACTGGCATAGTCTGTATAGACTGTGCTCACCACTTTTGACTATCAAGAGAACAAAGAAGTGTGCTGATACCTTGATTTTTCCAGATGCACAAGAATCACAGACCTGTCAGCATCTCAGAAAATGGTTTTATTGGTTTCCTTCTTGCTCTAGCAGTTATTTTCTTTCAAAGAGCTAAAATAGAGCCAAAAATGACAAAGAGAGAACTAGACAAATGAGTGAAAGCAGGAAATTGAAAGATTCCAAGCCTTTTTTTTTCCAGTTTTCCAATCTTCTTGGAAAATAGATCTCGATGCCTACCTTCAGCTTAATGATTGGCTGCAGGACCCAATTGCTTCTCCAAGCATTCAGGTATAGATACTTTAATGAGGTAACGGAGTGGAAAACATGGTGCAGTCAACATATATTGTGTAACCCTTCACGTTAAAGGAAAATTTTATGATGGTGAGCAGATGGATTATCATTTGCTTGTGAGAAAGATTTAATTGACTTTTGGTTTGCTGTTGGAATAAATGACTCTGTTACAAGCTTGGGTCTGTTTGCAGGCCTGTGGTGCTTTGACAATAGTAGCCAGTACCTTACTGGGAGCCAAGTCCAACAGTAAAAACACAAAAGACAGCATCATGGCCTCTAGATGGTTTGGTTGTTGGAAGAGCTGACTGGATTTTATCTTGGAAGGAGATGAGAAGCATGCAGACATAAACAGCTCAGACTGAGATGGGCACAATAAATTAAGCCATGTTACATTTCTTGAGGGCATCTTAATAAAAACTAAATGAACATCACTATTAATTGGGAACTATGCTTTTAGTTCAATTAAATTTAAGCCAGTTTTTTTGTGAAACAGTTTAAGGACTTCCTAAGTAAAAAGACGATGTTAATAACATCAAGGCTGACATAAAAGCTTTGATATCACAAATGCATCTTTTGGCTCTCAGCATATGCTGTTTCAGAAGTCTTGCCTTTTTAGGCAGGAATAATTTTAACTGTAGTCTCTTTTGTTGCTCATTTGGGTTCTGTTCTTGGATAGAAGAGACATAAGATCCCAAAGTGGTAGTGTATGGTGAGCACCATCAAGGAATATTGGGGAAGGTTATACAGGTACGTAGAGACATGTTAATATTATCACGTTGCATAGCTGAGACATTATTTTGCATGCTAGTTCATGCCCATGGAGGTTGGTTAATCCAGAATTATAGGGTGTATTGACATTTTTTTTCAATGTCCTTTACTGAAATTGATTACCATAATTCAGCACCTTGGAGCTCTAGGAAATACACACACAATGTGTCAGACTTGAGTGAGGTCTGTATTTTGTATTCAGTCCATGGACTTTAAGATTGTTCTTCCCCATTGTAAGTGTCTTCACATCATGTTATTGTCTTTCTTTGGTTAACACTCTCTCAGTCTCTCCTACTTTGTTTTATACTGCCACTGGTATCTTTCCAGGAGCCAAGGACCTGACTTCAGATCTCTGACACCCCAAGCATGTGCCTGTACAAACAGCCTGTTATGGAAACTAAGCAGCCTGTTTTCACTGGAAATTCCAGGTAGATACTGCAAAATTCTTCCCAAGAAAGCTGGCATGCAAGCTGTCATTGAAATGTGTTGCTTTTGACAAATACACTTTCTAACAAAATGGAAAATTCCATGCTGGCCCTGTACTTGCAGAGATGCTGATTTAAGCACACTTTGCCTGAGTGGACAGTGCAGTAGTGCCTAGCACCTCAAGAAAATGAGCAGAAAAAACCCGAACCCAACCTCAAAAATCAAGAGAAAAGTTAAATGTGAACCCATCATTCATAACATGCCAAGAGCATTGTGGTCAGCCAGCAAGACAAGGTGACAAGTCACACTTCTGTCTAAGCTTCATGCTCACTTCTGATGAACAAAACAACATACAGTGTTGGTCTGTTTCCACCTTTATTTGTCTGGAGTCCCTTTGCAACTGGTAATCAGATCCTTAGATCCTGCTGCATCAGACAGGCCAACAGATCTTTCTCACCTCTCTTTTTGCTTTCAAATTTTTCTGAATTGTCTCTTTCTTGAATTTTCTTTGTTCTGCTTCCCTGTCCCACTCACCAAAGGCTACCTGCCACTCACATTGGGGGACATGCATGCACTGACACCCAGAAACACATTTTATGTCAAAAGAACAGACTGAGAAAGTTTCAATGGACACCAGCACCTCCGTACTTGGCTTTCTCCTGTCCATTTTCCTCCTCTCTTGCCTGACTCTGCTCTAATCTGCAAATTGTCTTCATGGGCTATGAAAAGCACTACACCAAAGAGCAAATAATCACAGGACTGTTTAAACTGGAAACAAGAAAGAATGGACAGTCAGGTAAAGGGCACCTTATTTGCTTTCTTGCAAGAACAAGGAGATACTTAGTCATTTTTAAAGCACTGCAGTGTAAATCTTACCAAAGGGAAATGATCTTATATTATGCAGAAGCACTAATGCACAACCACAGGATTTAAGTAAAGCCAAGGTCAATAGGAATAATGAGGGGAATTCAACATTTGTATAAGACTGTAAAATTATGTCTGATGGGAATCTGTTGGTATTTTCTAAGAAATGTTAAACCAGCATGTTTTTAAAAACCATCTGGGAATATTACTGAACAAAACTCATAAAGAGAGCTGATGAGAAATGGAAGACAGGCCAGTACACAGAGGGGAAGAGGGAAGTGATGTAACTCTCTTCCAATATCTAAACCTGTAGACAGAATAGTAGAGAGTTCCAGACTCCTGGTCTGTCTGTGCCAAGCAAAAAGCTGGCATGAGCAGTGTGGACATTCAGCACTGTCTCACAGCCATTGTAGAGTGCCTCAGTCCAGTCAAGGTCACACTTCCTACAGCTGGTTAAGTGGAACAAATCCCTACCACCAGACTGGAGAGCTTGAGATTTATCATATCTTACTAAATAGAACTTTCAACAGAAGCACCACTGCATTGCTTTCTGTAGCATCTTGCAGAGTTCTTTCAATTGAATTCTGAAACCATCTTAATTCTTGTATTTCATTTGTTCTCCATGTAAACAGATTGGAAAGACTGAGCTGTCTAATGAGGTAGAATCCTTTCATCTTAAGTCTCTGGAAGCTTCTACTGTCTGAAAAAAAGGCTTTTTTGAAAATTTGTTTAATTCTTAATTTAATTTTAACACTACCTTATCTTAATCAGAAAAACAAAACATGAAAGAAGTTTTAAGACATTTACTTAAGCTTGTTTTATATAAGTAAATGAGGGATTTTCTTGTAAATTGTGTTCACTAAAATGGAGAGTTTGAGGATTATTTAATAGCAAAATCAAGATAAACAATAGTGCAATTCTGAATATACCTAGTGTTTATTTCTGAATGTTGAGCTGAACATATTAGATCAGCATTTGAACTGAAGAATTAGGGACTGCAAAATTTAGCAGTCACTCCAACCAAGCTGAAATGTCACATTAGTAAAGAAATTAAACACTTAAAATAAAGCCAGGCTGTATTTATCCGTCCGCTTTAAAGCAACTTTTGTGCATGTGTTAACAAAGTGGACAGTGCCTTCGGAATAACAGTCCTTGTGAGTACTGGGTGTGTAACAGGAAGGATTTTTTTTTTTTTTTAATGTTCAATGGAGAAAATAGAAAGATTTGCCCACCCTGATGCTAAAAATACAGAATAATTATCATCTGAGGCAGGTGCACTTCTGACCTAAGCATACATGCACACCATGTATTTTAAGGCCGTCTTTGTTAGAATAAACAGATGAATTTTTCCTCAAGTACAGACTTTAAAAGCAGATACAAGTGGCTTTCCTGGGGAAGGAGAAACAGTCCCAGAGAGGCAGAGGAAAATGGAGTCTCCCTGTGTTTGACACCTTGGTACACTGTTGCTTCCCCAGTGACTGTGAAACATGTGCCACAACCCCTCTGGAGATGGTGCCAGGTGACCTGGACCTTGGCGACATAGGCCTACACCATGTATGGCCTCTGCTCCTTCTGGCCGAGGTCCAACATAACAAGAAGATACACTGTGACATCACAGAATCACAGGATGCTTGGGGACAGAAAGAACCTCTGGAGGTCAACTGGTATAACCCCCCTGCTCAAACAAGGCCACCTAGAGCCAGTCGTCATTGACTGCATCCAGAAATGCTTCAAGTACTTCCAAGGACAGAGACTCCACAACCTCCCTGGGTAATCTCTTCCAGAGTTCAGTCATCCTCACAGGAAAACAAAGTTTTGTTTTGTTGTTGGTTTTTGTTTTGTTTTGTTTTTTAGGTGGGGATTTTTTTGTGTGTTCATAGGGGAACATGGATCTCCTATTTTTCAGTTTGTGCCCATTGCCCATTGGGACAGTCTGTCTGGAGTCATATAATAAATGAGTATGTGTAAAGTCAATGCATATTCAGCCTGCATATTTTTGGTGAAAGAAGGTGAAATTTGCTGCTTTCTTCCTTCTGCTTGGATTCTGGTTCAGTCTGTCAGTGTGCTTCACTTCTATTTTCCTCCTTTCCTTCTCAGGGTACAGTTGTGGTCTTCACCTCTAAGCATGCAGGTCAGCAGCAGCGCCCTCTGAAACAGCTCTTTTTTGACCAAAAGGGCATCTAACACACATGAGATGTTCCTTGTGAGAGCTACAATACAGCATCCTATTCCAAACTGATCCTTTAATTATACTGACTCCTATTTTATCCTCGCTTCTTCACTGTTGTCCACTCTTTTTGCAGTCCTAGTCTCCTGCACTTCCCTCAAACCTCTTTTTCTGGTCAGCCATTTTGTAATAGAAGATTATTTAGCCATGGAGCTGCTTTTCAGCATGGACAATTGGATGAACTGCCTGTAGAAGATGTATTTCAGACTGCTTCTCCATGTCCATGTAAGCCAGTAAGTCTTCAGGCTGGAAACACAGGTTTTTTTTCTTTCCACCTCCCTGAGGAGTGCATGGCTGGGAGAAAAAAAAGATGAGAGAGGCTTTGGTGTACTTGGTCATAGACACTGGGGCAGAACTGAAAGCCTGGACCCTAATCACAGTTGTGCCAGAATTCAAAGGTGGCTCAGATCCAGGATGTAGGTCTGGTCTCAAATATCTTCAGTGTATCAGCTCTTCTGAAACATTTCATCACTACATCATTCCTCATCATCTATTCCAGGACCACAGGAAGAAGGACAAGTTACACTCCACAAGTGTAAAGGCTGGGTTTTTTTTCCCCAGGGCAGTGTGAATGCACATAGGCTGCTAAAGCAGAAACATCAGGAGTTATTAAAAAATGAAGGACTTTTCTTCCAGAAGGGGCTAAATAACTGATTTCCTTCATGCATGGTCTTTCCAGAATTATTCATTTGTTTAAAAAAAACCAGCTACACTTCTGAGAAAGAAACAGTCTTTCACAATGGCAAAGAAAAGCCACTTTCACTGTTTGTTGAACGTGAATTTTGTCTGAAATAAAAAGTAATGGATAACCCAGGTAAAAAAAAGCCGTATAAGAATGTCTGTATTTGAGCTGTTTTGAAGGTAATCAACACCCAGTTTTTGCTGTCACTTGGTAAGAAAAGCTCCTTTAATACCTTCTGCCAACTCTCATAAAAGTTTGGCTTCTCTTCTGAAGAGATTCAGGAGTGCAGGCAAAATCCTTCTTACTTTGCAACTTTGGGCCCTGTTTGTTTTGGATATGATGGTTAGTGGGTTTGATTCACTAATCTGGCTTTATTAAGAGTCTGTACAAGGTATCCCACAAAGAACAGCCTGCAAGGCAGAGAAAAACAGGGATGCACCAGGGACAGGGGACCTACACAAACCAAATCTACCATAATGTAACAAAATCAGGGCTTTAAAAAAAAATAAACTGGATCAAAGCCAAAGGTAAATGAGTTAATTTTATTCCTCACAGTCCTCTCAGGCAGAAGATGAAGGCAACTGACAGAAGACACTTGCTGCAGTCAGAAACCTAGGGATCCCTTCAGTCCCCATTTTCTCTAGTCTTTCTTCATTGTAAGCAGTCTTAGGCCAGTACTTTTAGTCCTTTTTGCACAGAGTAACTAGGTAGTTCTGTCTACATCCCACAAATTGTACAAGACAGTGCCTGCTAAAGGAAACCTCTTCTGCATCCATTTAAACTAAGAAAATATATCCACAATCTATTTACACTGTGTAAGATAACACTTTTTTTTTTGTCCCCCTGCCTTCTAAGCAAACAGATCTAACTACTTGTTGTATAACTATAAACACAACAATTTATGCACAATTTAATTATTTCTGAAGGTTTAAATAATTTTCCCCCTAATTTTACAGGTATATACAACTTTTGTGTGAATGGAAACCATTCCACCTACTACAGTCAAGTGGAGTTGATATCCATGTTATGTCAGCTCATCTCTTTTATGCTTAAAAAATAAAAACAGGATTGTGAAAAGAATTTATGTGTTTTCTCTTTTGTTTTAATTTAAAATGCTTTAAGTTAAACATACTACATTTGCTTTTGTTTGACTTGGTGGGGGAGGAGACAAAATTACCCATTTAACTTCAACTAAATAAGTCTTTTCAGAAGGAAAAGCTTAGTTTAACCTCTTGCTTTGAATTCAAGAGTGCTTTCAAATTTTCCTGTGTGAATGATCTAAACTTTTTGGCTTTTGCATCTGGGGTTCCCTCAACCCCTGGTGGCAGAGGAAGGGGAAATTTCACATCAGATGAAATCCTTGAACCCCTCTGGGCTCTGCCTACCCGTGGTTGCAGTGGGCTCTGTGAGTGAGGTGGCTCTGTGCCCGTGGGAAGGAACAGAGCAGAGTGTCAGACAGATGCACTTAGTGACCATCCAAGCCAAAACTCCTTCTCTGGTCATATTCAAACAAACCTTGGTGCCAAATCTTTCTGAGCACAAAGCCATTGGACTGAGCAGTGAAATGTGAAATGTGAAATGTTCACTGCAACTGACAGAGACAATATGAAATACTTTGCTTCTCCACTTGTAGCATATTGATATTTAATCAAGCATTTAAAAGAAAACCAAACGGTTGACTCAGGGTGAGCTGGTGAAGTGACCCATGGACTTAAGATGAGATTACTTTTTCTTCTCTGTTCTTGCCATCAACAACCAGCAAGCAGGCACTAACCCTTTCCTTGAGCTTCCTGCTGCTTCCAGAAGCAAGTAAGCTACAGTAACAGGAGTTCCCAGAGGCTGCTCCTTAGTGGTAACTCCTGGTTTGTTCTCTAGCCCGAAGTGCATCTCCAGGAATTAGACAGTTCATTCATTGTTCTTTCATATTATCTGGGGCCCCTTTCTACTGGTGGAGCCCTAGCAGCAAGAAGACGAAGGCCACGAAGGTTAGGCTGCAGAGCCCAGTGATTCACTTATGCTGTCAGTAAATTAAAAAAGCTACAAATCAAGATATACAGCTGTGCAACATCAGTCTGAGCAAGACCAGAATCAGGTATCCCCTGAAATTTCTGTTCACAGAGAAATTCACAAGAAAAGAGGAACTGAATCAGAGTTCACAGAAAATTTGCAGAGACCAGACTGAAACCAGACGCATTAGCATAACCCATAAAGTTTTTGGATAATCAGGTGTCTGTCTCTGTGGACTCAAAATTCCCCTCTGGCACAACCAGCAAATGTTTGCTTGGGAGGTAGAAATGAAAAGCCAGTGGATCTGAAATCCGAGCTTCCACAAGAATTTCTCTGGTCGGTGCTGAGCGTTGCCTTCGGGGGATGAGAGGGCTGGGAGGCAGGATGTCGGCTGCTGGGCTGGCTCCCAGTGCCTGCGGTTATCGCTCGGGTAATCCCACATGGTATAGCTGAGCTAAAACTCAGTTGTATCCATTTCTCCTCAGTCCATCTTTCCAGAAGCAAGGATATTTTCTTACTCTGAATAAACACCAAAATAGTATTTTTTTCTTATAATTCTTTGTCTGAACACTGTAGCTGAAAATATTTCCTTTTGTAGCAATGACTATCTATGCTGGCAATAACTGCACTGGCAGTGGTGCAGACTGGCTGTATTTTACTTGCCTGTGGTAATTTAATTTTTCAGTAGCTCTTTCCTTTAATACATTTACAAATCCCACAGAAACAAGTAAGCCTTGGACCTATGAAAAATTCCAGGCATAAACCTTAAATCATAATTAAAAAAGAAATATAAAAAGTAAGACACATATTTTCATACCTGACATGGGCCTGAAGATTGCCTTTTACTTTTGAGAATAAACTGTGCACCCGAAGCCATGATAAATCATACATAAATATAACCATACCATAATTCAGATGCCCTCCCACAAAGGGCAGTTCAAAAATGTTCATTTAAAGAAGGGTTTTCTCATCCATTTCAGGTTTTACTCAGAGAATGGAGAACTACAGGGTGCTCAGAGTGTGGTGGAGAGAAAGGAAAGGAAGACGTTTTTCATAGATTGGAATAAAAGCAGAGTTAGATGTACTACAATTTAAAATTCAACACTGAATTTGTATCCCCTAGGCACAACACAATGAACCTGAATAAAACAAATTCATGCAGATCAGCTAAAGCCATGTATGACAAATTAATCTAACCTCACTCTTCGTACATTATGACTTCATTCATAAGGAAACATAAAACTGTCTTTTCTTCATTCTTCATTTCTGTTGCTTTCTTCTTCCTGCTTGAATAATGCGACTGTCCTAACTCTTCATATCAGAGCTCAGTATTGAACCAGTGAGTCAGTATCCTTTCCCACAAGATTCAGTACTTGGGATTTTTCAGGGAAACGCTGCCAGCTTGTTATGTCTCAATAGGATTTTTTTTGGAAAACACCTTACATTTGGAACATTAAAAACAACCGTTGAGCATTATGTGGATGAGGGCCAAGGACCCATTATCTTCCCAAAGGATACCTTACCAAGAAGGTAGTAAATTGCCCAGGATGTGGGGAAATTACTCCAAGCCCTCCTCCAGTGCTGGCAAGCAGCTCCCTTCAGGCATCTCAGGATTGAACATTAACTTAGTCTAGAGAGAGCAAAAGTATCTCCAGGGCTGAATTTGAAACTCAGCATTCTCCTACAGAAAAAGAACAGAAATGGCTATTAAAGAACTGTAGGTTTTTTATTCTTATTATTGTAATTATTTTGATTTCATGTATAAGTAGCCAGCTCTGGAAATACACATTTATTTCTACATTTAATCTTTCTGTGGGAATGGATCTCTGGGGCATGAGACCAAACCCAGGAAACTGCTGATTAAATACATACTGTACTGAATGGGCTTGTAGGTATTTTAACCTTAAGCAAGGCTAACCAGACAACAGGACTGATGCTTTTCTCTGCGTGTCAGACTTATTGTTGCTTCAGCAAAACTGGAGCATGTGTCTTATAATACGTGCCCTGTGGGAGCAATGATGATTCTTCACAGGGCTGTATTTTCCTAGCATAAGGGTTTTCCTAGTCATTACCCTACATATAATCCAGGCTTTTTGTTTGTCAGAATACTTTTACTTTGTATTCTGTGGGTGTTTGAGTTTGTCCTATACCCTTCAGGATTACACTGTGGGATGTTGCAATAACCACCTTCTTATCATCATGTGAGATGGAGCAGGGACATTTCTGTGGGAATAGGTGCAATTTCTCCACTTCCAAAGCAGCTTGTAAATACAGCGTACCACAGAGCAATACCAAAGTGCTCTGCCATCCTGATCACTGCTGATGGAGCCTTTGCAGTAATGAAATATTTTTTGTAGAGTTGGTTGTTCAGAGTGCAGTGGCTCTGTGGTTAATTGCTGCTCCTTGCAGCCTCAGTATGCACCTTGCAGATTTTCTGCATGGTGATGTGAGGATGACAGCATGGCTGAATAAGAAAGGGGTAAAATGCAATGGAAGAACAGAGCCTTTCTCTCTGCCAGAGCAGGGGAAAGAATTGCATCAACAAACTGAGCAGCATGAGAGCAGAAAGGGCTGTAATAGGGCTATTGTGTGATTAGAATGGTTTTAAGGCAGCAAGGAAGATGGGACATGAAGAGTCAGATCTGTGTGTTCCACCCAATACTGTTCCTTTTGAAATTAATTTCTTTGTGCATGTAGAAATACTCTACAATTAGTTTAACTGAAGAGAACACCAAATTAATAATAGTTAACTCAGAGTTTGAATTCATAGAGCTGTACAAAGGTACCTTGTACATTTGGTACTTCCCTGGTTATGGCTCCTGGACATCACTTTTTGTCTGAGCAGACACATTTTTCCTATGCCTATTTAATGCAAATGCAATTCCTGCTTGCCCATTTTTCTATGACTGTTTCACATGCACTGAGCCACTGGTGTGGCCCCATTCCAGGATGGAGGCTGGAGGCTGGTGTGTCCTGCCCTGTCTTCAGGCTGCCAGAGCCCCTTCCCAGCAGTGGTGGGTAGGATTGCCTGAGGCTGGGGAGGAAGAAGTTCCCTCCTGTTGCCACCTCCCTACTGTGTGTGCTGTTGGACAAGGAGAGGTGGGCACCAGCAGCTCCAGGTGTGGCAGGAGAGTGAAGCAGCAATTATCTGCACCCAAAGGAATCACTTGGCTGGATTGCACCCCAAGGGAGAGCTGGGCTGTAAGACCATGTTTCATGTCATAAGACAGTGATGGGGTGGGAAGGCAGGGACCCAATTTCAGCACACAGACCTTTACAGCAACTTCCTTGGTGGGACTGAACTCCCTTGTGCTGCATTTCAATTGTCAAGTCCATGGAGGGTGCAAAGAGAGCCTGGGAGCATCAGTGGGTCATCACTTCTACAGCTGGGCATTGAACCACTTTGATGCTGACATTGCTTGCCTGTGAGCATCCTCTGTTAACACAACATCACCCAAATACTGCTATGGGGTCTTTGTAAATAACTGCCAAAGAAATCTCTTATTTTCTGAGTACTTGGCTTTTGTTATTGTTTCAAGAGACAAAGTCTGGTTTTGAGGCACCAAGTGCAAAATTTTTCTGCATCATTCCTCTGTCTTCTTGAGGTTTCAACATATCAGTCTTCTCAGACTTTCAAAAACACTTCTCAACAACGGTAACTACCCATTCCTTGTATCCCTGTGTTGGGTCCCAACCCACGTGGCGTCAAACCAAGCGGCTTCTCTCTAGCTCCAGAGACGGGAATAGCCCAGCTTCCCAACGGCTCCACCAGCCTGCCAGCTCCTCTCAGTTTGTTTTGCTGCAATTCGAAAAACACACCCTACTTTGAGCATTGACACATCTCCCAAGTGCGGACACCTTTCCCAAAAATGTGAGCCTATGTTAGTCTTCCCTAACCGCGGCCAGGAGAAAGAAGCTTCTGCAAAACTGCTGGTGTTTAAGCACCTTGGTCTTTGATGTCTCAGTCTCTCCCCTTCAAAGAATGCAAAGACCTGATCTATCTCTTACGGACACTGAGTTTCCATTGCATTAAATGGCATTAATCATCCTTTAGCATGCATCGTTTCACTCATCTGAAGTGCCATAGGCAGAGCTGTAGCACAGCCTAAATACCAACCCACTGATACTGTCAATAGACAGAATTTTTTTGTCTGCTGACAAAGTTCTGCATATCCAGAATGATATACATCCTACTTGCCAGAAAATTTGTTTATTTATTTAAAAGAGAATGAAGACTTTCCTTCTTAGATAAAGAAATAAAGGAGAAAAATATTGTCCAGAAAGTTCTGTCTTCACCATTATTGAACCACACCCTGTCTTCTTCATATAAAAAATATTGCCAAAGCCACAGTCTTTCATCATGTGGTTCCTTTTAAATAACCTCCTAGGTACTAAAGGTCAGGATGATTTTAAAAAAATAGCCTGGTAGTATGAAAGAACTTTTTTTAAATGCAAAAAGACAAACAGAAGAATCCTACGCAAACTTGCCATAAATACAAGGGATGAAGATGATGATGAGTGGAATAAATTACGTTCACGTTGTGTTCATCTGCTTTATTTCATCTCAAGTTTTGTTCAGTTCAAAAGTCTAATATAAAAATAGAATTATTCAATTAATTGCAATTCTGCATCCATTCTTATAATCCTTTCCCATAGATTTCTCCTTGAACTCCACTGGGAATAGTCACACAATGATTGTATATATTTTTTGTTTCCTCACTACTGACCTCATTGCCAATATTGCTTCTTCATCTAACTAAGGTAAAGGAAGAAAAAAACAAAACTTTTTTTTTCAGATATTTTTGTCCAGTTTTTATTTCTCCATGTTATTTCAACAAAGAAATATTTTGAAGGATGGGCCTTTCCCATATTTGACATTAGTCCAAAATTGAATAGTTTCCGATAGTCTGCAGAAATTACTGCTACTTTTTTCTATAAATATTTGCTTATTTCTGAGCCATGGTTTTGAATTACTTTAAGGATGAAAATTTGGGCACTTTGAAAGTGATTCACGAGCAAACCAGACACCTCTGCCTTGGATGTGGCAATGCTGACCCATATCAGGACAGGCAGGGTGGGTGTCTGAGGGTGCTGAAGAGCTTGGTTGAGTTGCAATGCCCACCACAGCCTGTGGAAGCCCCGGGATAAGCTGTGTTCCTGGTGCAAGGTGTGTGTGAGCATGAGTGTGTGTGTGTGTGTGTGTGTGTGAGTGTGTGTGAGCATGAGTGTGTGTGTGTGATGTGTGTGGGTGTGTGTGTGAGTGTGTGTGTGTGGTGTGAGTCTGTGAGTGTGTG
>VXAX01004657.1:85353-104588 GCA_013399835.1 Leptocoma aspasia
AGCGTGTGTGTGAGTCTGTGAGTGTGTGTGAATGTGTGTGAGTGTGTGTGTGGTGTGAAGTTTCAGTTACGTGTGCATTCCCAAACCATCGCTTTGAAACGTCATTATTCAGTTCTCTACACTTTTTAAAAGCTATCTAATACCTGGCTTTATTTTTAAAACAGTCAGTCTATAGCAGACTGTACCATTGATTTTTACTCTGAGAGCATTCCTGGGCCATGGTCAGGGACCAGGTCAGGGTCTACTGTGCTTGGTGTGTGCACAGCATAAAAAAATATTATTACAGAGCATAGTGTCTCGTTTCTTCATTAATTTCCCCCATACTCCAAAGCATTTTCTGGGACTTAAGAGACTGCCTTGATTGAGGACAAGTGCATATAAAAAAGCATTTAAAAAGCAGGGTTGTAAAAGAATTTGGAATCATAAGGTTGTGCTTTAAACCCATGATATTTTTTGATAGCTCAGGGCTGTTTCCAGGTTTCAAGAGCAGAGCTGGGCAGACGACAGCTAAAGAACCTGCCTTAAAGCCCATTTCACTGTCTCCCACAAATATTCCCAAAACTGCTTTTCCTTTCTCTCAGTGAAGGGGAAGCTGACAGGACAGGACAATCCCTGCCCCTGTGTGGGGCGGCAGGGGCAGCACACTCCTCTTGCTTCCTTGTTCCTCTACTCCTTTCCACTCCAAGGCAAGGCCAGCCTCACCTCTGGCCAGAGCATGGCAAAGCATTTGCTTCCTGGATCTGGTCAGCAGCCAGGCTGGGAGGAGAGCAGGCACTGTAACCCTGGCAGGTCAGAGCACCCTGAGCACAAAATCCCTCTTCAAGTCACCCCCAAGGCCCAGCTCTGGTTGTTTGTCCCCAGCCCTCACACCTCACATTTTCCTTCCCACAGCAGCATTTCCTCCAAGCCAGGGACACAGGGACCCCTCCCCTACCTGCTGCTCATTGCACATCTTCTTCCTCCTGCAGCCTTCCTTATAAAACAAGCTACCACCCCCAAACCCACATTTTTTCCAAGCATTCCTCCCACTTTCTGTTTGCCTCACCCTCTCCCTCATTATCCTGGGTCTTGCTTTTGTTTGTCTTGGCTATTTTGGGCTGGAGGCTCTTTGGGGAAGGGAATACAGTTTAAATGTCGCCTGCTCAGGATGTGTTCAAGTCATTCCAGCTGAGTGAAGCTGAATTCATAAATGGGGCACAAACTGGCTGAGAAGTGTCTGCCTGAGCATGGGCACCTGATTAACTGAATCAGCTTTAAGAGGTATAATTCATTAAGCATGTGTAACTTTGAGTTTAGGGGGAAAAAGTCATTTTTTGAAAGGCACAGGTTATAGCTGAATGCTGAATTTTCCCAGGAAATCCAGTCCAGGCCATACTTTACTGTAGTGAAGCATAGCAGGTTCACATGGTAGTTACAGCTTAAACTGTAGGCTCTGGCTCCCAGCACCTTCTCCACTATTGTCATTCCTGAGGGACCACAAACACTGCATGTGTTTGTTTACAATGAGAGTTACATATAACTACTTGAAAAATGGAAGTATAAATGTATAAACTAAAACCCACATACTAAGAGGGGTTTTCTCTAGAGGGCTTTATCTCTGTGATAAATTTTTAAATTATAGTGCTACTTGATACTGTAACTATACATCAAAATTGTTGTAGATATAGAAAGGATTAAGATGATATTGTTTACAAGGTGTGTGTGATCTTCATTTTGTTGTCAGTGAGATCATTATTCTCACTCTAACACCTAGAACACCCCAAACCTCCACACCTGTCAGAGTCATGGAAACATCTGGTATCTATTTTGTAAATTTGAGAGTCTGTTGCTATAATCTTTTAATTACATGTAAAACCACTTTCTATTGTAGAAGTATGTCAATTATTCCAAATGAATTAACACAAAACTAGGAAATTTTTTCATGTTCAGCACCATTTCTCAGCTACACCAATAAATGGGATGCTAATAGCATGTGACATTTAAAAGGGAGTTTATTCCTTTTGATAAAAAAGTGATATGAGGATTCAGTGAAAAATGAATCCCAAGTATTTTAAATCAGTATGTCCCATTTGTATTCGCTATACAGAGACCAATTCTGATGAACACCTATCGTATCAACCAGAAATCTCTTTCTCATTCTTTGCTTAAGATCCTCTCATCTGTAATAGAAGAATATTTATCATAAGAAGCTAAATGCTTATAGGTTTCCTTTCCTTACAGAATGGAAAAGAATATGTTGAATATTCCATCTCTGTTTGCACAGTTTAAAGAAAAGACCCCAAGAGTACCATCTTTCCCTGATGTCACCAAATCCTTTGGCTTGCATTGTGAATGATCACTGGTCCTTAAAATTGTGAGCTGTTGATAATGACACTCGTCCACTCTCTGTTCTGTTTTTATGGGGTTCAGTGCTTTGTAGGTGCCTCATTCTGTAGCTGAGGGAAATGGTAAATGACTATTTTTTTATGTGACCTCTCTGTGCTCCCTTCCTTTAAACACAGTGGCAATATGTGAGACTTTCCAAGCCTGTCAGGCCCATGCATCATCTTTCCTCCATGAAATTACAAGCTGTGGTTAGGGCAAAGGTTGCGAGCTCTCCAAGAATGTCACCAGGCCAAGAGTGATGCTGGGCCAAATGTGTCCACGGAGTTGTGATCGGTCATATCACAACCACCTGGGCCTTTTAGACTGGAACCATTAAGACTTTTTTAGCTTCTTCTACACCTTTGCAGTGACCATGAAATTCCAGTGCTCGTCAATATTTACTTGGTTCACATATTAACTACTAGACCAGACAGGGAGTAGCAGAGACCCAAGCCCAAGATAAAGTGCAAAATCCACACAGTCTGTCTTTGTAATTAGTTCCTACTTGAGAGTCAAGAGTAAAACACAAGTCAAAAACTAAACTGAAAAATTTAATTGCTTTATAAAATAAGATTATGAAATTCTATATAAAAATCCAGCTTCTTAAATATGGTACATTCACTTCCTCACAGAATATTTAAATATTCAGGTCACTTGAGCTATATTTTCACCGTATTTGAGTTAAAATCATTGGATAAATTAAAACATCCTTACCAAAAGATACCACAACTTATACAAATAATACTAAGCAATAATACATTTTTTAAATACAAAATGTAAAGAAATTAATAACTCTTAGGGCATGCTACAAAATTTTGCCAGAAAAATATATGGAATCATATTTGTTTAACTAGAAAATATACAGTGTGCTTTCCAATTCTCTTCCTAAAGTTCAGTCTCATATCCATTAATAAATATGTACAACAAACATGTTTATTCCTTGAAGAATATAAATAGCAAATACTGGAGTAGAGCCTGGTCTGGCATTCCTTTCTCATCTAGTGACTATAGTGGAACTTTTCAACTCTGAATGTGCAAAAATGCAGAATCAGGCTCCTAGTGTTACCATCGGGTTAATAGCTTTTACAAAAGTGATATTTATTAAAGAAAAAAAAAAAAACCAACACCTTCAAAACCACTGCAGGAGACTTAGAACTATTCCAGTCAGGCACTTCTATAAATAGTAAATCAAAATGTGGTGAAATAATCTTCCAGTTTAATTACTGCTGGCAGTAATTAGCGAAAAATAGTCAGTGGAGAAAGAAATGTATCTTGAGTTAGACACATCTTACTTTCACAGATTTAAGTTGGTTCCCTACCATTTCTAAAAAGAGTTTCTGGTATAATCTATACATTGTAAATCTGTGAAGAAATTTAATCACCTTCTTCAGGCTTTGGATGGTTCGTTTTGGAAAGTGGTACATTTTCAAGTGCTTCAGTCCATACATTAAACCTTTAATGGTGTCTTGGTCACCATTCTTTATTCTCCACAGATTGAGAAGCTTCAGAACTTGTTCTCTGGGTTGACATAGTTTCATTGTACGCTCAACATCTTCTTTTCCCACTTTCTTGCCTGGTAAGCTTGCCATCAGCATGTTGAGATGTTCAAAGGTGAGGTTCAGGTGGCCAACATGCTTTAAGACACTGTTTTCACAAAGATCAATATCTATAGAAAGCAAAAAGAGAAGAGAGGTAAGTACAGCATTTATTTTAAATTACAACTTTACTGTAGTCTGCAAAAAACCTTCCAAAATTCCAAGGTGAATTTGCTTTCCAAATTTCTTTGCTTCAAATAATTCTCTCATCTTTGACTTTTTGGGCCCATCTATCCTGTAAAATGTTGTGTGTATGTGATAGCACTCCTAGCATTTGATTCCAGTGAATGAAAATTTAGCTCATTCTCTTCAGAAATACCTAGGCAAGCTTTGTTCAAACAGTAATTTTGAATTTTGAAGTACTCGAGACACTTCACAGACTGATATAAGCATACATACTAAATAGCAGAGGGGTAAAAAAATATTTCTGCAGCATTTTTCAGATCTCTTCTGGGTGGACAAAATGTCATTCGAGTGTGGTGATTGTTGATGACGGTTTACATGAAAAGAGTTGGCCTGACTGCTGTAAAAAACCTTCTAATTAATACTGCAGCACTATTTCATCTTTGAAACGTGTCTTGGTAGATTCAGCACAAACAAAGCTGAATCAAATGAACAAATGAATCAGCATGACAAAGAGGTACCCAAAGGGAAAAAGAAGGGAAAGCCTTCCTATGTATTCCTCACTCCCATGTGCCCCCACCCTGTGGATAAATGTCCCAGTCCAAAATATCAACCTCTACTTTGTAGAAGACAAATTGCACTCTCAGCTGCAGGGAACCAGCTTCCCTCTAACCTTGGTTGCTCAGATATTACAGTGGGAAACACTTTCCTCACTTGATCAAAATTCTTTGTATGTTGTGCAGTCCCAAAAGGGGACCTTGGTCATGGCACAACACACGCTCCAAAGTGGGCTACAAGTCTGGGAAGAATTCAGTCCTTGACTGATCTGGAGAAGTGGAATTCTGTTCTTGCTTCCCCCCGACTTCTCTGTGCTTGCTGCATCGATCTCAGTGAAGTATCTCAGTGAAGGCATGCAGGCCCTTTGCCAAGCACAACACATCCCCAGGGGGTATTTGATCCAAGCAATTTTTAAAATGCCGTTCAGAAGGTTGTTTATAATGCACATGCTACCACAATAAGATACCTTGGATAATCTTCTTGACCATATCCTGTTCTTTGTTTTGCTGCTTCCATAGTTTCAGAAGATGGAAGGTCTGCTCTTGAGGGCTGTGCCTTTGTTTAATCCTTTCGATATTTTCTGTGCTAACCTTTGTCCCAGGCAAGCTGTCTGCTAGTATGTTCAGCCAGTTAGGTGTGACATGAGTAGGAACAGCAAACCTGAACATAGCCTCCTCACACAGGGTTACATCTGAAATGAGAAAGAGAAGATGTCAATTCTTCTGATCTCTTACTGTGCCTGTCTCAGAAAACAAAACAAAACAAAATAAAACAAAACAAAACCCCAAAAAAAAAAACCCCACCAAAAAAAAAGGAAACCAAACCAAACCAAACCAAACCCAAGCAGCAAGAATGATAAGAAAAAGTATTTAAAAAATAGACTAAGAAGCTATCTTTGTAGTGCTGTTTCTCTTTGTGCTTGAGTTCTTTTTCGTCTGAGCTACAATAATTAAAATTCTACTATGGCCATGACCATAGCAGTCAAAGAGCTAACAAGCTAGGTATTTTTATCCCAGATTTTGGTAAATTAATTTTAATGATAACTAAAGGTATGTTTTCAGAGCACTCTTCCTTAATATGATACACACCTATTCCACATTTTTGAGGTGTCGTATCTGTATTTTCCTGACAGATGTTGTCACGAACCTCATTTCCTTTCAAAGCTATTTTGAAACCCAGAGCACTACAGTTTGTGTGCTTAAGACAGGCTGCTTTGGAGGAGGTTTTATTTGAGAAAAATCCCTCTGGACATCTCTCACATACAGTGTCACTCTCAGGGGTACCTGTGGAAACAGGAAAACAATGCATTCAATTACATATAAGCTCAACGGTGGAAAAAAAAATTTAAAAAGAATACAGAAAGCAAAAAAGCATTCCTCTCTAAACGGTCAAGCTTCTGCTTTTTGTGTTTGTCATCTATTAAGGAATCACTTAGGAATAAAAAGAGACAGAAGATGCCTTAGGAGAAGGATATTCCTGCTGATGTAATACAGTAAATAATACTCTTAGATATGCTTGTTACCAAGTTTAAAATCAGTGATTACTGATTAAATCAGTAATTTAGTAAAGTAATATCTTTAAAACCTCCATTACTTGAATCTATTCAGTCTGATCTTCATCCTTCAACTATACAAATATTCTGTAAAGCAAATAAGTGGAAAAAAATGTGTTCTTAATTTCACTCTGTGGCAATAACTGCCCAGAACCATACTTGAATGGGTTACTTCAGTTCTAAATAAAAATACAATCCAACTAAATATCAACTAAAGACAACAATTTTGAAATTATTTTTGGGGCTTGAATAAAGTGTTATTAAAAGCAAAGAAAGCAGCGTCCAATATAAAAAAAATATTTAATAGACTTATATGTTTTGCTTGGTGATTTATAATGCATAATTTTACTTCAGAACTAAATATATGATACAACAACAGAATGACAACATGTCATACAGTTCTAGCACATTTACAAAGAGTAAGAAAGCGAATCCATTAAATCTGAAACTATGCAGTCTAACCACCAGTGGCAGGAAAGTAACAGCACCAATAACTGCTGTATATTCACTCCTAATTCATCCTTATTCATCCAACATTTAACAAGTGCCTGTAGTCTGGTATCTGATAATGTGTTATTGAACATGAACTTAAGCACATGCTTAAAATTTGAAAAAAATGGAAACTATACTTGAATAAGAAAATACCTCCATCTAGTGTATTTGTTAAGTATTTACATGTGGATATTTATTTAATGTTAGCTTTTTAGTAATCTTTTATGTATTTGGGGAAATCCTTAGAGAAAAAGAGTATGCATCTCAAGTTTTCAATCAGCTGTGAAATCAAGAAGAGTGCTTGCATACAACCTGACCTAGCACTTCTCAGACGACGAGTGAAAACGAAGGAGTTTATAGTTGCCAGAGACCCTGTGTGTGCCAACCCCCTCCCAAATCCTGTGCTTTCTGCAGCCACAGCACTGCCCTTTGCAGTGTGCACTGCCTGCAGCTCTGGGCTGGCCACAGCTCCAGCCAGCGCCTGCACAGTGCGGGCAGCAATTACCTGTCCTGACAGAGCTGCACTACAGCAGCCCCCCCTGCTACAGACAGGCTGCTGTTGTGTTCTGGCAGCATGGAAGAAAGGAGTGTTCCTGCAAATGGTGCATCGTTCTGCTCAGAGCTGCTGCATAATCTTTGCAGCACGAGGGAGGAATACACGGCGTAATCCACCAGCGTTCTCAGGCCTGAGCATAGTCACCCTCCAGCTCTGCCAGCTTCTGCACTCTTTATTTCACCACTCTTGTTAAGGGCACGAATTGCCGCTGTCTGCCTGCCCTCCTGCCACTCCCTCCAACTCTCCTGGAATCCCCCATTCTTCCCAGGGAAACGGCAGCTGCCAGCGGGGAGCCAGAGCTGCCTGGCAGCAGTGCTGCTTTCCCAGCACAACGCTGCTATAAACCCTGCCTCATACAGGGCCGGCTGTGGCAGAAAGGAACAAAGCCTTAATCTTCACTCACAAAAAGGGACTACAAAAGCAAGGTGATATCCCAGTGTAATCATGAGCAATGGGCACCAGGGAAACAGATTTCTAATGCTTTAAGCCTTAAATGAGGCACTGGACCACACCATCTCCCTGTGTGGGAGTGGAATCATATTTTTCTGCTCTTAGGTTTTATTTCACCTGAATTTGCATCATTACAAAGTTCAAGGCTATCATATGGCAAAAAGCAGTAACACAGTGCAGTACATGCTTAGTTGTTGCCTCACCTCAAAATCTGACTATTGATACAGGGAGATGCAATTATTTTTTACAATGTTTTCATTCCTTTTTTGAGGTCTGCTTGGGTTTAGCTGGTTCAATCTGATGGTCTTTTGGAAACTAACTTTTCAAGATATTACAAAATTCAACATTTTATCTTTTTTAAAAGTTTCCTTCATTCTGCACTGAGGGATTGAAATTTGTCTGCCCTGTTTCACCATGCTTGTAGGGATACAGCAGGCTGGTTGCTCAGACAATTTATACTCTGTTCACCTCCCAAAGTTTTTACGAGGATTTTGTTTCTGGCCCCTTTTGACTTGCTGCCAAGATACAGTGGAACTTCATTAACCCAAGCCCCTAGGTATAATAATTTAGGTTAATGAAGGTTTACAATATGGAAATGTGGTAGCTGACAGTGGAAATGCTTAACAGTGGAAGGGCACCAGGGTAAAGCTTCATCAACCAATTACTCAAGGACTAGTGAGCAGCCACAGCAGCGGCATTTCTCCTTCCGTCAAAGCCGCTCTCCAGTGAGAGGTTCCTAACCCAGAAAAGGACTCTCAGTCTGTCACTCAGCTCAGCACTAAAATGTGCAGGCCAGCCCTGGTGTTTCTCACTGCAGGTACATCATTCCTAGAGAAATCATTCTGTAGTCTCGTTGCCTGCAGGTGTCTGAGATACTTTGATTTCCTGCATTTCCTTCCTCAGTGCTCTTCTCCAGGCAGTTGTCAAGCTCTGGTACAATGACAGTTTACAATTCTTTCAGGTTGTGTTAAATACTGGAGCTAAACTGGACCGTGGCATTTGCCAAACAATAAATGATGTATTTTGTTTTGAGAGAAGAACAAATTATTGGTTTAACAATTTATGTTGTCTTAAATGAAGAATACACTCCACTGAAAAGTGCTGCTTTGCTCTATATTCCCATCAGACTTTCAGCACTATGCCAGCCTGCTTGACAAAGAAATGGTTGTTTGCTCGATAATAGTAACAGTTTCCCTAAGAAAGGAAAATCCCACTTAGGATGCTGATAATTAATTATTACCACATATTGCAGTGACACTAGAGTTATATTAATGTTGTTATAATTATATACTTGGTGTCAAACATGTTGTGCTCCTGGTGTTTGTCAAGATATACAGTTGCTTGAAACAGCAGATTTCAAAATGAAAAGCATTATTATTTATCACACACACAAATACTACATTCCAGATAATGTTCCTTTAAAAGAGGCAATCCATCATGTTTCTCATTAGAGTGCAATTTGCTACATTTGCTACTGCCATTAAGTTATATATTACAGCAGGAGCAGGGTATTCCACTGAGAAACCTTCCTCTGGCTGCAGTCCAAATGATGCAGATTAGAACAGTTCAATTTGCTTTACAATTTACTGTCCTGCAATTTCATCTGGACAAGCCTCTTTCCTAATCTTGTAACTGCCACGAGCCGTGGACGTGCTGCAGAGCTCTGATTACATCTGTGCCTATAGAGGAGCGGGACCCACCTGCCTGGGCAACACCGGACCCGGGCGGACACTCCGTGTGCTTCAAGCAGAACTCGAGCTCCAGGTACCTGCCCGGGACGCACTCGCAGACGCGGTTCTGCGTGCTGGAGCACTCCTGCCTGACGAACTGCAGCTCCTTGCAGACGGTGCTGCAGTACTGGCACTCCTCGTTGCTGTTCCACTCCTCGGCGTAGTACTGAGCCGGGCACGGAGCGCACTGCGTCGGGCTGCCGGCGCTGCAGTGCCGCTTCACGTAGCTCCCCGGAGGACACTGGTCACACAGCAGCTGGCGGGATGTCCCTGGGTCGTAATGGAGGTACTTGGGGGGAGAGTCATCCTGGACGGTCCACTTGACAGAAATATCCAAGAGCTAGCAACAGGAAAATAAAATATCACTTCCTTTTAGTTCCGGGGAGCACAATGATCACAAAGAAACCTGCACTTTAATGAGTTTATGAGTCTACTCATGTCACTATCTTCAAACAAATATTTGCATTAGAAATTTCCGAGATACTGGCCAGCTTCCAGACTCTCCCACGTCTGTCTTAGAATGGGAAAGTTTTAGGATCTTATCTAGCAAATCTTCCCGACCTAAGTGCTTCCTTCCATAGACGTAGATACTATTCTTCTCCGATTTACACCCTTTTAATATCACTGGGCAATGACCTTTTACTGCCTGGCACCAGAGAATTTGTCCAACGCACAGCAAAGGTGGGGATTATACACCTTTGTGTTCTTGAGTACTTCAGATGCAAAAAGAAATTGTGCCTGAGCATGTGAATCTGATCAGTGTACTGCACCATCACCAGATACCTTTAAAGGTGATTCCTTACACTAGTTCTCTTGCACTATTTTTTACAGAAATTATTGGCTAGAACAATAGAGGTTACTTTTTAATGCCTTCCATTTAATTTTGCACTATGCAGAAGCTCTCAGGACGTAATGTGGCAGTTACACCAAAGGTGAAGACACAGCTTGAGACAGAGGTAAAGAATGATGCAGGGTATGAAGGGCACAATAAAGACCCAATTGCATGAGCTGGAAGAGACCAGGCCAATGCTTTCATTTCCTGCCTAAAACCACAGCTCACAGCTGTCATGAAAAGCTGGTTCAGTACTGGCACATGCCACGAGCTAGAGTCCTCCTGCTTCCTACAACCAACAGTCTGCTTTGCTGGTTTAATTGGGGACCTAGTGATCTGAGACACCCTGCCCTGCAGCAGAGACAACCTCCATATCACTTCGTTTTGGTCTTATAATTGAAAATTTGGTTCTGTGATTCCACCAGTCTACCACAAAAATAGCTCTCGAGAACCACCCTGATCCCCACAGGGTCTGCCAACAGCTCACTCTCCTTGTAACATCCAACAACAGCTCCTCCTCCTGATAACACACCTGTCCCAGCACTGCAGGCATGGCTGCATGTGCCACTTCTCTTCCAAAACTTGTACATTATTTTATTAAGATGAAGTAAACTGGATCTGACTTAAGATATTTTTCTGTGTATCCAATAAAATTGTAGATCTGACTTGTATTTGTTGCTATTTTAACCCCCATCAGCTAGTACAGAGTTGCCAATTCAATTTCAAAAATGTATTTCCTCTTTTCCAAATGTCCCCAAAGTCTAAGTGGAATTAACTTTTTTTTCTTTTTAAGTCTGTATTTTCTTGAGATGCTTCATTTAAGGGCCTCACTTCTGCCACATCATGGCACTTCTAAAGCCATAGTCTTATTAAAACTTCATCTGCATTAACACAATTCACCGTAAACAAGTGATATGAGATACTTAACTTAGGAACTCTTACCGCTTAAGCAAATACTCTTAAATGCTTTCTCCTGTTGCATGCCTATGCATCCACTTTTCATACAGCTATACTTAGGCTGAGGAATGAAATGCAGATAGTATGGATATTCCCTACAGCCTCTTGTAGCTACCCTTGACTAAGTCTGATAACTTATCCAATTTCTAGAGGTGGAGATCTCACTTTTCTTGTGGTCCCAATGCACAATAACTTTCACTGTGAGAAATTCCTTGTTAGTCTTTGAAGTTTGATGAACAATTTCATTTTCCTTAAATGACTGTATCTGTTTCATGTGATCTATTTAACAAAGAGGGCGCAGCACATTTTTTAATAGTGAGTGGCTCTACATTGAGGAAAAATGCTCCCACCCTTGGTAAATCTACAGCTATGACTCCAGTAATAAGGAAGTCCTGGTAATCTCATTAATTGTTGATGTGAACAATAAAGTTTTCTTCTATGGTTTTAATTCAGTATAGATAATACAGCATCCCAGAGTCCAAGACTTGCATGGACACAAGTATTCCCTTCACAGAACTATATCTGACTACAACATGTGGCACGGCACTACAAAGAGAAGCATCAACCCACACTTCACACAGATGTCTGTGGAAACCCAGGACATTTCCTAACAGAGGTGAAAATCTTACACTGTGAAAATTATTAGGGACAGCAGCCAGTCACATGGACAGCACGTCCTCGTGCAGAAACACCAGTATTCCTGCTCTGCAGTACACAGCTCCCCACAAATCCAGAGCTGTCACTGCAGTAGAATCTGCTCCTCTGGGCTGTGCCTCTGCCCTTGGTGACACACTTTCACATAATGAACAAGTAGGTGAATAATTTCCTAACTGTTAACTCTACTCTGCAACATGTAGGAGCAAGAATAACAAGATATTATCTATTTTCCTTACTCATTTCCTTACTCATTTCCTTACTATTTACATTGGAAATCATGTAAAGCAAGTAAAGAGTTTTGCTGCAGGGGATGATTCATCATTAAAATTAATTAGAATTCAATAATCAGAGTATGAAAGCATAGAGGTTTGTAGGGAAAAATGGAGGCACTTGCTTCCTGAAGAACCTACAACTGTGGGAAACAAGCCAATAAAAACTGAAAACATTTCAAGACAATTTGAGAGGAATTGAGCTTTAAAATTGAGCAAAACAATACTTGAACCATATGTGTGAGAGACATACAGAGTTTTGTCCATGGAAGAACCAATAACTATAAACTAATAATGGCAACTAAAATATTATTAATCTAAATGAGCATAACCAAAACCTATAATAATAGGATTAATAATCAGCATCACTAAAAGAACAGTCTTCCCATTTGATTTTTTTCTTTGTGCTTTTAAAAGAAAAGCACACCACACTTGTTTTCCCTTTTTTTCCCTGAAACACACATTACATAGCTGCAGTAATCCATTGATCAGTGTCTGAGCCACATGTATGCAGGATCCAACTATTTTATTTAGTAAAATATTACAACGAAAAGATTCTCAGTCAAACTAAAGATATGCAATGAATATGTCAGAATTTTACCAGAGGATTTTATACACAGTTTTCGACACAGAGCTAGATTACCACTGCTACTGTTTCACTACTATGAGCCTATTGGCACAGTGAGCTGTGCAACTCACTGCCACAGGACATTGCAAACAGTCGAGTTCAAGATGTTACCTGACATTGTAATGGATGAAAATAATAAAGGACTATTAAACCTAAACATCACCTTTTGATCAAGAAATCCCAAATCAAAAATTTAATTCACAAAAATAGTGACATTTTTCTGTTCTTTTGTTCCATCTTTTCTGTGCATCAGATATCAACCACTGCTTTAGACAGCATATGGGTCTTTTTAGGGCATTTTTTCTGGATTTTTTTAAGACCAAATATAGCCATTACTATGATGGTAAGTACATTTCTAGACCTCAATCCCCAGTACCACACTTCATAAGACTACTGCAGGTTACTTGATAATACTTCAGAAAAAAGATCTGCAAAATTGTCCTCTATGCAGGCCAAAAACATAGCACACTTGAGTATTCTGAATATTGATATGCAACTTGCAAATCAGAAGTTAGCTTTAAACCTACATCAAGTGCCAAAGTAAAGTTAATCTATTTTTCAGATGTTTTGCAAGAATTCAGTAGTAATGGTGGAAGATAATGAAATATAATTTTCACTAGTTTTACTGCAGCAACTTTGCACAAACAGAATGAAAAGACTCTTTTGTACCCAGTTCACAGAATAAACTGGAGGGGAACATCACTAAATTGTCCTTTCTCCTCGCCTAACACACAGTGAGTTTGTGCTTATGTTAGGAATTTGCATCACCTGTTACAGCAGATTTGCAGAGCAAAACAGATGGTGCCAAGCACCTGACATCCACATTATGTATTATTCTGAGGGGATATTTTGGACTAACTTCAATCTGCTCTCATGGACAAGCATGCATTAGTGGTTACAGTGCATCTGGTCTGTCTCTGGGGTCCATCTCTAGATTTGCTTTCATCAGTTCAGTTTACTTTGGTAAATCCACTTTGTGCACTCCAGGGCTGCTCTGATATGGAAACTAAAATACAGTAAATAAAGATGATCAGGAGAGGCCCTTCAAAAGCATGTTCCTAAGACAAATTAAAATGGTATTTAAATGCATTTTATGTCCTTTCTGACGTTTCCTCTCCTAAACTATGCTATGACCAACTTGATATCAGTTTCTTAGCTACACAAAACCTCTGATTGATCTGAATGTCCATATTTAAAGGTGGTCTGCATACTAAGCACCTGAATGTCTTCTATTCACTAAGCACTATTTGAGCACAGAAAAGTGCCATGATCAGAACTTACTACTTCTGAACAGTGGTCTCCACAAAAGCTTCATAGAAAGCAACATTTCTTCCATAATCATGCTGGCACTGGCCTGTTTTGCTCCTGCTGGAAAAGGTGTCATGTGCTAATTTGAAAGAAGGAAGGACTTACAAGTCTGGCTTCCAGTCTACTGGAATCAGAAGTAGGGACAATGAATATGTTCATCCTATAACCCTTAAGAAACCAAAGCTGTCAGCCATCAGTGCTGCACACGACCAAATTAATGGATTTGTCATTCAGAAGATTGTGTAAAGTTCTGTTCATCCTTGTTTAGGAAAGGTTAATTCACTAGGAAGTGGCACAGAGAAAGTTTAGAAGGAAATGGAGAGGTTCTTCTTGGAGAGGATCTGGACTTCTCCAATAGGTTGGCAAGTTAGAAGAGAAGCTCTGGATTCAGTACAGATAGATAGTGAACTCAGAGAGAAGAACCTTCTCCATTAAAGGATAATACTGGCAAAAGAAAAGGGGATTCTCTTGTCAGAGGAAAACTTGGAGCAGCCTTTCACTGAGAAGCAGGTATAAGAAACCCATGTGTTTTAAATATAGCTCTCAATGCCTTTCTGAAAGCAAATACGACATCTAGTTTCCTGGAAGAGATGGCAAATGGACTGAAGAGATCCAGGCAGTTTCTTTCAGTTTTAAACCCTCAGCCAATTCTTTATATGCCAGCACTAAGGGAAGAAAATAACGCTCAGTATCTTTTTCATCTCAACAAATTAATTGTTAGTGTGATTCATTTGTAAACAGTTTTTCTAGGGATAGTGAAATGAAAGACTCAATTAAAAAAAAATCCAAAGGTCAGGGGGTTTTTTGTTCTATGAGTATGAAATGCTATCAATAACAAAATTGTTACAGCAAAAGAAAACCAGAACAAAAGCTAATACCATTTAACTACATCTAACAACCTATTGGGTGAAACTGAGTTCTAGTGTCATAGGCTCATTTCTAAAAAGACTGAAGAACTCAATCTTCCTCCATCTCCCCGGGGAAAATCCCGGGCACCTCTCAGGATGGTCGTCTCAGTGTGAGGAATTGGCATCAACTGTAAATATTGAAATGTAAGTCTAGTGTAAGTCAGTGTGATGCAAGTAAATACTGCGAACTTATTCAAGATTAATTACCCAAGGTTAGACAGCAGTTCTTTCATTGTGTCACTCAGCACATTAGGCCTGAAGCTATATTTCTCCATACCATCCTTATGTCAGCATACACAATCCTAACATAAAAGGCCTGTGCAGTCCATTTGTTTGATTCCTTAGAAGATGCTTTTGAAAGAGAAATAATGTGATTGTAAAATTTCATTTCAGATCTTGGGCATAAAAAAATACACGCCCTTTTCTTTCATCTTTAAATGTAAGGCAAAGAGCCGCTTGATTTCTCTTGTTGAATTAAAATGAACTAGAAGACAAAGCACATGAAGTAAAAATCCTTCAAGCATCATCCCTTTAAATCACTGCTTTGTGGCAGAAAAGAGAGTGGCTTTTCAGCATATGAAAATATTATTATATAGCTTGGCTTTGTGGTTTTGGGTTGTAGACCAAAGGAGAATGTTTAATTTGCTGAGAAAGATAAATCTGTTTCTGTTTTGCATTCCACAAGTATTCCAAAGCATATTTTCTTGTGTGATAAATAATCGTTCAAGACATCTGTCAGATTGCTCCCAGTGTTTGCATTGGGTTCAAAGTAAAACCTCACAACTCTCCTACTTTGCCTTCTATACAAAGTATTTGGACAAAGCAAAGGCAGGAGGCCTTCACATATCCTCAGCCCTTAGGTAGAATTCCTCACTGAAACCATGCACAGGCCCAGAGAAATCCCACTGGCAAAACATAGCACTGGATGATATTATCAAGATCCTCCTGATCAATAGCTTGTACCTCAGATCCAATACGTGACAATGCCATGCTGGATCAGATCCACATCCACCTATTGAAAATGACCATTGTAAAACACTTGCCATGCGGGGAGAAATTACTCCCATCTAGCTGTCATCCATCTCATCTTGCTGTTCTGGAGGCCCATGCAATCACCAGATTTAACCTCTTTGGGCCAGCAGCTCTGCAGCACTGCTGACCCCTGGGTTGCTGCAGGCTCACGAGAGCCCAGACAAATGGGATTTTCTGCAGACCATGGCCAAGTGCCATGGACTCAAACCATCTCCACTGGTTTGAGTTCAGCTTATTCCACCATTCTACCAACTGCTTCACTCTAATCCCCTCACTTTGGACATAACAGGACCTACTTTTGTTTGGAAGACAGTTTATGAAGTGGAGGCTCCTCTTTTACATAAGGAGTTCAACTGGTGACTCTCCTGAGTGACCCGTATTCAAAACTGAGGCTATGAAACACTGTCTTCATTTTTCTGTCAGTAAAGCAATATGCCAAAAAGCCAAGTCTTGTAGAGACTTTTTGAAGCACCATTAGTTGTCATTCACAAAGCAATTTAGGGGTCTAAACTACTGTTTCATTTTCAGTGCTAGGAAAATGAAATTCAGATGAAGAGCAGTTTTACATCTTATCAAAGAAGTGCTAAATTGAAAGTCTTCATTTATATGAGTTACATTTGCCTTGAAACCTGTGAAGGGAGAAAGCAAGGAAAACTAACCAGATACTCTCCAAAATATGTGTCTTACATTTGGGAAAGTTATTCACCAGAGTGATAGCAAGATTTAGAGCTAACACAAACCTGGGATGTTCTCACTGTAACTACAGTCTGCCTTTGCACTGACAGAATTACTAACAGCTGACTGCTAGCTAGAGAATGTATGTCCAGTACTATGTGCAAACAGGTGTTTTTACAGAAGGAACAAAATTAAGTTTTCCATGAGATTTGAACAGTGGGTGTTGCTTCAATTGTGACAATATCTTTTAAAAATTCTTCTGGTAACCCTAGTGTTTTATTTTTAACCAAGACACATGCAGACAGACAGAAAGAAAGTCAGACAGAAAGATAACTCCTACCCTCATGGGCTGCAAAGCCACTGCTGCCTACACACAGCAAACCCAACAGGCAGGCCAGAAAAAGAATTGTTGCATGTGCCCAGAGATCCAAAATAGAGAAAGGTCAAGTAAAAGGGTCAAGATAGTTACGTGACAAGTAATGAGATTCAGCTCTGGGGAATTTCTTTCCATCCAGCCCAATTTCATAACGTTTTTAAGCAGCTTTAGTGTTCCAAGCAAACAACACAAACATGAGTGCACCACCACATCAGGTACAACCTTTCTGAAACCTTAGCAAAGAGGCCAAGGCTGAAAGTACATCATGTCCCAAAAGTCTTTTTAGCTACAATGTCTCCAAACTAGGTTCTGAGGTATGTGAGCCAAACACACAGAACTCAGAACTATAGTTGTACCTCCTAAAAGGGTGGCTATAAAACAGATACCACAGCCACTTTTCTGAGCTTTAGCACATCTGATAGTACTTAAACTTCACTAATTTTACTTAAATTTCACAATAATTTTTAAAAAATGGAATAATAATAATAGTAATGCAGTTGAATGAGATCTCTTTGGTATGTACTGCCACCAATGTATTTCAGCTCCAAAACTTATCCGCCAGGGGATTATGCTGAACTTCACCAAATGCTATTATTTTGTGGGAGAACATGAACAGGCACATTGCATTTAATCAAAATCAAAATCCTGATGTGATTATTTTATGACAGCCACAGATAAGAAGCCAGGTTGATAACCAGATATTGCTGAAATTCTCAGATTAACTTCCTGTGATTTCATATTGACAAAGCAGGCACAACATCAGACATAGGATGAAAAAGTTGTCCTGCATTTCAATCTGCCGACCACAAACCTGACAAATTTTGCTTCCCTTGCACATTAATTACTTTGGGTTTGTTTCTCAAAAAGCTCTTTCAGAAAGTTGTACAGAGAGTAATAAACACACATTACTCATCAGATCCTGGAAATCTCGTTGCATTTATAAAAAGCTTTCAGAATAAATGGATCTCAGTTCTAATGCTCTGCCACAACATTAATGCCGTTGTACTCACCAAAACAACCCAGAAATAATTTACTGTGCTGGCAAGAGCCTGCTCTGAATATTATTTTTTAATGTTTTTCTTTGAAAGTTTCCTTATGCAAAAGATGAAGAGCCTCCAAATAGATGTTACACAGGATCTGTCTGTAGGCAGGTTTTAATTAAACTGAACTCATATACAATTCCATATGACTAAATGGATTAAATAGCATTTTGGAAGATATAGTGCACTGCTAACATCTCTAAATTTGCATCTGGAAGTATCTTACTAAATCACCAAGTAAACAAAAACATATTAAAGCAGGGGCTTATACCAGATTTCATAACTCAACTTCTTCTGTAATAGCTACTGACACAGCTACTAATTCATCACCTTCTTGCATATGAAGCTGAATGTTCTAAGCCAAGACAAGAACCACACACTTGTGGGGTTTTTTTTGTGGACTTCACAGTGGTTTTCCTGGGTAAGAAAGCCAACCCAGTACTTGAGATACCAAAAGTGCCACTGCAGCAGACATTAGAGGCAGGCAGGGATGGAGCTTTTGTAAATCAGAAACAAACATTCCAGCCTACAGTTTCTAAATTCATATTCGATACAGGGTTTGCTTCAGACCAGGATGATGAGGCCTTACAAAAGAAGGGAGGAAGGCAGAAAAAAAAAAAAGGAAAATAAAAGCAAATCATGCCACTACCTTGAGAATGGGATGAAAATCCCTGCTGTCTCCCTGGAGCTGGACGTGTCCATCACATTCCAAACTCACCAGGAAAGTTTGGAGAGATGAAACAAAAAGGGTTTACCAAGAAAACGGAGAGAAGACAAAGCAACCCACAAACAAACAAACAACCCCCTAAAAAACCCCAAACCTAAAACAAAAACCCCAGAAGAAAAGCCGTGTGTCTCTCCAGCCTGATGTCTGAAGCTGCAATGCATCCTAGAGCCTGTCTACCTCTGCGAAGGACTCACCACAAGCGTGCAGCACAGGAACTTGTTCATTGTGGTCGGTGGAAGAAACCTCAGCGCGCTGGGAATCAGGCAGAGAGTCAGCGCCAGGCTCCGGCAGCTGCTTACATTCCCAACATTAAAGACACGATATATATATAGTCCCGGTGTAACAGGAAGCTCGGGCTCAGCTTTGATCACACATTCCCTGCCATGACCAAACTTTTCTCTCGCGC
>VXAX01004657.1:104622-138791 GCA_013399835.1 Leptocoma aspasia
ACTTGGTGACTTAATGGAACCCTTTGAGCGCCGTAACCACAGACTGGAAAAGGCAGGAGGGAGTGTCAGGGGCTGGCCAGGGGAGGGTTTAATTGCTCCCTGGCTGGCTGGCTGGCTGTGCCGCCCTGCAGCGGGGCCGCAGGGGACACTCCGGGCCCTTGGCTCGGCTCCCCGAGGGCTCCCAGCAGCGGGGCTGGCTGGAGGCGAAGGCCAGGGCGGGAAAGCTGAGGAGAGGGAGGGTCCCCGTTCGCTCCCCTTCCCTGCTGAGGCAGGAATGCGAGGCACGGCGCCCGCCTCCCGCCGAGGCTGCCGGGCGCCGCCGAGGGGCTTGGCCCGGGGGAGAGGCCCGGCGGCACAGCGGCTCTGATTGATGTGATTTTCCAGCGACAGTCGTGTCTTCAGCATGCTCCTGGCCACGGGAGAAGCCCCACTCAGGGGGCTGTTCTTCCTTCCCCCCAGTTTAAGTTAGAAAAGGGCGTTTTCCTAAAGCCGTAAGGGTCGATCCCTGCTGTTCGTCCTCCCCGGAATTGCTCCGAGGGCTCCCCGGGGAACCTGTGTGTGCCAGGTGTGGAGCAGAGGAAAGGTGCAGAGAAAGGATTGCTATTCCCAACCTGCAGATAGCCATAAAGGATTATGGGAGCCTGTGGGATCCTGGGGTAGAAGCCAAACCTGATGTGCCTCCAGATTTCACAGATGGTTTTTTCTCCCTTTTCACAGGCCAGACCAAAACCTCAGCTCTGGATATACCAGCTCTTGAGCATTTCAAATTGGGGCCCCTGTTGGCACCGGGCTGTGCAGTTTTGCCCCTTTGAGTCACAAGGCTGAGCAGGATTGGCAAGAGTTAGGTGGAAAAAGCCTGCATATTTTTTCACAAAAATTCAGCTACAATGTCTGGAAACCATCATGTTCAAGAACAGCCTCACTCGTGCCTCCTTACAAATCCATAGCCATTTGAACGTGCATCAAGCATAACCTAAGATTGAAACAGATCCTGGTTACACTTTTCAGGATGATAAAAATTCAAGACACTTGAATTAGTGGTAAGTTCTCTGTAAGAAGTGATGTGAAAACTGGCACAGAAAGCCTACCACCCGAGGGAGCATTGCTGGTATTTGATGGGTAGTAGTCACCACTTGATTAGTATTGTACCTGGAATGGGTGATGCAAATATTCCTGTAATCTTTTCAGAACTTTTTAATATTTTAGGATACATTCTTAAATATATTTATGAATGTATTGCCCAGGTAAAAGCACAGTAGTGCCAATAGAGGAATTTTACATTCCTGCATTTTCATTGTGGGGCAGTGGGAAGGATTGTTCCTGACATGGACATCTTTGAGCATGTCAGGATAGCTATGTGTGAGTATGGTATTCTCTATACAGGGACCAACTTCAACTGTCAACCATAATGCTACAGCAATTCCATCAGCAGAAGTTATTAAGTTCATAAGCAAAAGTTTAAACTAAACTACTTTTATCCTCTCAAAGGCCAAGAGCTGGACATGGCAATGTGTCTCTTGTGATTGGAAGCAGCTCCAGTGTTAAGTCGGGGATCCTGGGCAGTAGGTGAGGCTGATTGCTTTCATCTCAGATACAGCAGAAGGAAAAGCACCAAATGCATAGCAAGCTCTCTGTGGTTAATTAACACTGTTAACTGAATTTCAGTGGGCTTTGGATGGGTCTGTGTCTTCTCACTGCTGGCACTAGCCATAAATGCCCAACAGCTGGCTCTGTAAAGAAATAAAACAACAGCTCATAAGCCTATTTAAACAGGTTAATGTGTATGGACAATAGTGTTCATATCAGAATTTTCTAGAGATGGAAATATTGTATGCAATTAACCAGACTAGAAAAAAAATTAGAAAGCCATTAAAATTCTTCAGCTGAAAATGATGCTGTTGTTAAGAAACAGGATTTTCTTCAACACAACTGTTTTGTGTATATTTTTGTTCAGTTAGATATGCTGACTTCTCTGAAAAGACGTTTTTCATCCCTAAGCAGTGAAAAAACTGGAAGAGGTTGGGAGGAAAACAGATCCTCCTCGAGCTCATTCAGCTCAATGGAAGGGGGGCAAGGTGTATCTCTTTCAATGGTGATAAAGTGTTGGGACAGCTGCTAAGGAGACCATCATGTTAACCATACATGAACATGGACATTTCAACTATCTAATCTCATTGGAGTCTGTAGAGCTGGCTGTGGATCTTAGGAGAGAATTGTATGTTTGTACTTAGCATGTTTGATCCTGAAATCACACATACACAATAAATACAGGATCCCACACTGCCATTTTCGATGTCACTTTCCAAAGAAGAACTGCACTTTAACAAGGTTTTAACTGCAGTTTGAATGTTTTCACAAGTGTTTTACAATGTTGCCACTTTGCCTTTGGGAATTAGTTAAGATGTGCTTTTGCAGAGCATAGAATCATAGGACAAGGCAGTAAACCCTGTAATAAACACTTGTCCATGCTGCAACAAAGTTGTTCTCAGCAGTGTTTAAAAGAAACACGTTTGTGACTACATGCCATAACTGAGAAGGGACACAGCCTGAAATTATTTTTTAAAAGTTAAATGCCTTAAAGTATTCATTATTCATAGTATAGTTTACAAGCTGTCATAGGAAAAGAAACTAAAAAAATCAGGTTTTCTTCTTTCACTAACAAATCTGAAGTGTTGAGGCGTTAAGTACTCCATTCCATTCCATGTTACAGGAATACAACTAGCTTATTTTAATAGTCATTTGTTAAAAGTGATGCAGAAACAGCCCTCTAGTTGACAGAAATGGTTCACTGCAACTTGTAACAGTACCTAAGACTGGAGAAAGAGGACAACTTGCATTGGGCAGACTGAAGGTTACCAAGACTATGTTGCTTTCAATCTGCAGTGATGTGCTTTTGCTAGGACATCAGCTTATTGATTCACTAGTAGTCATATTTCCAGACAGGTATTTATCTTTCCCTGGTTTTTATCCTCACTATTTGTATTGCTGTCCTGGATGTTATTATTGTTGTAAACCTATTTTTGTTCCCATGCATCATTATAATCACCAGGTCTATAAATGGCTTTGCTCTTCCAGCCTGTCTGATATCTGGAAAAATTCACAAGTCCCGACCAGTGAGTTGGTGCTGGCAGGTGAACACTGCCTCACTGAGTCATCTCAATATATCAGCGTGATGTTTATTGAGCCCAAGCAACAAACAGTGGGAAGACTGTGGCTTCAGGCTTGGGACTTAGAGTTCACCACATGTTGCATTTAGAAAACACTCAGAGACTCGTCATATAAGAGATTTATGTCAAACTAAGGGGAAGAGAAATCTCAAAAAGATCGATTGGCTCTGAAAGCAAACATATTAATAGCTGCAAGAAGGCAACAATCTGGCATTCTACCATGTTATTACAGCTGTCCCTTAGAAAGGAATCTCTCTCTTTAAATTGTAAGAGCTGGTGATCTGAACTGAGAACACTTTGAAAATGGAAGCTTAAAGAAAACTGTTAATCTGCAGGCAGTGGGGTGGTGCTGGTAGCAGGAAAGTGTGTCTCAGATTTGACCAAAGTAGGAGAAAATCTTCTGCACCTATTGCCCCATCCTTTTTTTCTCATATAACTCAGAAACCTTGGGGGAAATATTTCATGCCAACATATACTGAAGAAAGAGAAAAGGTATTTAGCTAATAATGTCGTCAAGAGAAAGCTTATACCTACATTATTATCTTAATTTTAACTGTATGGCTTGTTTTATCTTGTAAGTGGATTTGCCTCATTTTTTTAATTGAGACTTTGGCTTGTTTTGTAAATTTGAGGCATATACATGGGGCCAATATACAAAAAGGAAAATCCCACTTGTCAAACTGTGTCCAGAGAAGGAAATATAGAGCTTTTCCTATCAAAACAGAACTTGATTTGGATTATAGGATTCGAAGCTTGGAATGGAGGAACTGGAAAATTAAGTCACAAAAGATGTATAGCATTATCACCCAGAAAAAAAAAAATTAAATAGGAACATCTTCAATTTCAAGGTGAAGAAGGACATATATTCTTTGCTGTTTGGGCTTGTCTACCTAGGGAATTAAGTCAGCTTGTGAATTTGAAGAGTGCTGGTTCCTTGTGTGGACACTTTGCTGGTAGATGATGTTATCTTTTCTAGTTCCCTTTTGAAGTGGATTGACACCATGTAATTCAGCTGGATTTATGAATGTTTCAGGTTGTATGAACGATTTGAACTGGGTAAGATCAGATTCCTACCTCTCAGATGACTGTAGTTCAGGGTAAGCCCTCCTCTTTGTATAGGGGCCACCAAACTGCTGCACTGTAAATTTGCATCCTAGCCTGCTTCACAGTCACTCCAACCTAGAGGCAAACCAGCATGAGTATAAGGAATGCTGAAGAGCTGTGAACTGAGAAATGACAGTTTTATTTAGCCATTCCTGCCCTTGCCATTTTTGGCCTTGAATTTTTTCCTAACTTGATCTCTGTTTACATCAGGAGGCTTGAGGCAATGATTCAGATCCTTTAAGTACTCAGAAACCTTTGAAGTTTTCTGAAAAACTCAGTTGTAAACCCAATTTGATAAGAAGGAATTCATTGTTCCCAGAACCAACATTTCCAGTTAACACCAGTACTCCAAAAGAGAAAGAGACAGCACATATTTTACCGAAAGCTATGGAAACTGGAACTGAAACAAGACAACCTTTATCCAGTAAGATTTTCTGGCTAACAGGTTTTTCTTTTTTGTCTCTACTAATTTGCTTGCTACTCTGTAATTGAAGGTCACTGGTTAAGAAAATGGTCCTCTTAGCTCATGAGGAGCGTCTGCAATTTCATTGCTTTCAGTCTGACTTCATTGTGTATATTTGGGCAGTATTAACATGGCACCAAGTTTCTCTCCTTCTGGTTTTCCGCATACACAGGATTGTCAGGCCAGAAATGATGCCACTTTCAGCCTTCAATGAATTTTGCATGGAGATCTGAGGGTTTTTGCTACGTGTTCTGAATTCAAATCACTCAGACACTGGGTTCATTCAACTGTGAAGCAGCTATTGGCTTCTGCAGCTTGATGGACAGCCTGTATAATTTACATCCAAACAGTTTCACCACCTATGGATTGCTAGGCTCTCCCCCTTCAACCAGGAAAGGAGTTAAAGACAGTTGTCATCTGTGAGAAGAAGCTGGCTGCTCCTGGTCACAGGACCTTGGCTACTTCTTGTGACAGTAAAAGTCTACAGTACAGCAGGGGCTTTCAATGCTGAACAATCTGAAATACAGGTGAGGTAAGAGACTGGAATCTCAAGTGTAGACTTTGCTGAGGTTGGACAGAAAAACCACTGTGAGAGAGTAGTCTTTTAAACAACCAAACAAAATAAGAATATTTGGTATAAAAGCAATATCTTTCAGCTGCAAATATCAAGCAATCTGCATGACAATTCTGTCAGTTACATAGATACGTAGATAGCATTTACAAATATGGTGATTTCAGACAGAGTGCATTGCTTTTCTCCTTATTTATAGAAAGTTCCTGGCTTTGCTGTCTGACATGTCAATGCCATGCTGTTTTGAATTTCTCCAGCAGCCTTTCCTTTTCCCACTGAACTGAGTTAAAGCATTTTGTCCACACCTTAGAGAGTGACATGGTCCTTTCCCTTACTATTTATCTTTATGTCTCTTTTCTTGTGGCTTCTGTTTCCTTTTCCATGCCACTCAGGCCAGCCTCAGCTTGCCCATTTTCCCCCATCCACCTCTATGTCTTCATCATTCATAGATCATCCTTCTTGAATGACTATTGAAGACTCTTTACTTACTACTCTACCCACCCTCTCTGGCTGGGAGCAATGAGTGTTTGATGGGCAGGCATAAGTTTAAGTGTATGTAATATATGTGTAATATGTATGTATATACATATTACAAAAAGTGTGTGTACTTCTCTGCCTTGTACTTGCTTTACTTTTAAAAACATTCTAAAATTTCTTATGTATGCTACCTTCCCCAGGCAGGTTGTGCAGCACACACACAAAAAAACTCCATTTACAACTATATACAGAAACAATCACAATAAAGTAACAAAATCAATAATGAACATCCAATATTTCCTCTCCAAAATGGCTATCAGAATTTATTTGAAATTCCTTGTACAATGTTAGCTCTGCAGCTTCTGGCTTCAAAGGAAGTGAGTGCAGTGGTGCAAGCTAAGAAAAAAACAGGAGGGGCCTTTGTGAAGTAACACAGAAGGAATATGCAATTTGTGGATGATGGCAAAAGTCACTGGGAAAGCTTGCCATGTCCTGCAGAAATAGCACATGCTCATGTACTAAATGCTCTGGAGCACCTTTTTTTTTGTAATTTTGTTTGTGGCCAGACTTCAAGCATAATAAAGCTTTTGTCCTTTTCTTGGCAGAGAAGTTTGAAAACCAAAAACAGGAGGGGGGAGGAGATGGAAGGAATTTCAGACTCCTCAGGAGAGGCATTCCAGCTGGTGTGGACTGTGCTACATCCTTCCTGGATGCTGCAGTACATTCCTTTGTTTCCTCTGACCAGACATTTTCTTTTGTTTAGTCCATCAGTGCCCTGCGAAGTATGTGGTACCTCCTCAGCAAGTGGAATGCATTGCACTGTCTTTATCTTCCAGCTCTGAAGTTTCCCCAGATTTAGCATTTTTATCACATGCTGCTCTTTACTCGCTGTGTTAAAAGAACTATTAATTATTTGTTTTAATTTCTTTTATTCAGCAGTGAGAAGTGAGCTAAATTAAGCTTTGGTGGAAGCCAAACTGACTGTCAACTTCATGCATATTTATTCTTCATCACCATAAACGCAGCAGGGTGGCACCCTGAGAGCAACAGCACAGATTCCAGCGTTTCACCCAGCAGGGACCAGGACTTTTAAAGAGATTGCCTAGAGTCAGTGATTATTGTCCGCAAGGGAACACACTGATTTTAGGATTTTGCATCTACCATACTGTGCCTCAGTTAGCACTGGGAGTTCACTGTATTTCATGCAATGTGAATTTTAAACATTGGACACTTGACTTCTCTGTGTGTGTATGTGTGTGTAAGATGCATCTCTTCCCTGAATCCACCTTTATTCATCCCTCCAAAAATGAATAAACTTCCTTCTCAGCTTTCTTCTAAGCTTGTTCTCTCCCAGTGGGATTTTGCTTTCTAGAGCTACAGGGATTTTTCTGGCCTGCTCTCAGAGTAGGCAATACAACTTGGTACTATGAGATAAGTTTGCACATTACCATGCTCCTTTTCAATCAGGATTCAAGACTATCACTACTAGGACAAATATTAAAGAAGGAGCCTAGAGTCAGTGGTGATGGGCCATGAACCAGGCTCCTTTCAGTGAACGAGAAATTAAAGGTTCCTCCCAAGCTTTTAGTAAGAAGCCTATTTTTTCACAGGAGTACAGCAGAACTTGCTTGATAAATCCATGTATTGCAGGTGATGGTGCCCACTTGATCTTTAGTGAAGTTTCCCAGTAAGTGTTCCTGCAGCTGCGACTACAGCTCCAGAAGATGGAAGCATGGCTCCTTGGCAGTCTGCTCCTGGACTGGCTCATGGCTCAGGAGGCTTGAGAAGCGGAAAATAAAATGAGAGGAAGTGAGTGTTCACCCAACTAAAAAGTATTAACACAGAAGAGATCAATATACTTTTTCCTATGTAAAAACAGATTTTGCAAACAAGAAATAGTAATAATAATAACAACCTTAAAGTGGCCTTTCAGTTAAAGAATTCAGTGCTGCTGCTTTAAATTGTTGATGCTAACTGCACAAGGAAAGCTAACAGCATTCTGATTTGTTGTGAGAACTTCTCCCTAAAATGTAAAAGCCTTTCTTATCAGACAAAGCCTTTCCCTTCTCTGCTTCTGCCATCTTTTTTCATATTGCTATAAAAAGGCTAACAGTAAATGTCAGTGAAAATGAAGGCAATGTGGAAATACATAGAAACTGCTGCTTTGGTCTTTTTTTTCCCTGTGAATTCTTTTAAATAATTTTATCTGCATCCAGAGCAGTTTATGGAGGCACAAAATAGTGCATGTGGAACAGCAGGCAAGAATGTGGAATGAATACTAATGCACTCAAACACCCTCCCCCAAGCTCTGTAAGCCTGAAAAATCCTTCTGCAGCATAACTACTAGTTCCTGTGGAGCTTGCTTATATCCTCATGGAGGAAAGTCCTTTAGTATTTAATACAAAATTATTATCTTTTCATACAATTTTTGAGCTGTTAGAATTTAATATGAAATTTCATCCTTTCCATACAGTAGCTTGGGGGAAAAAACCTCTACAGACTATCATTAATAAATTCTAAAATGTTTTTAGGGAAGATTTTTCAGGCCAATTATACTTTTTTATAGGATCTGCCTGAATACACCTTGATAAATAAAATGTGATTTTTTCACAACAGTGGAATCTTGAACTAAATTGATTTTACAGGTAAATTTACCTGGAGAAATTTTGACTCTTCAGTGTAAGAGAACAAGAAAGGGCCACCTATAAAAAACAGAAGAAAATTGAAAGAATAAAAAGTTCACCTTTTTTCCCTGAAAAATGTATGATCATTTCTAGAAGACTAAATACTTAAATTATTTAAACCTTTTTGGCACAAAATGCCACAAAAGGCCTTTCTTTGTCTTCTAATTTCAGAGGTCTAATTACAATCTGTCATATCACTCAGACATGTCAGCTGAAGTCAGCGAAGTGCACAGCACAGAGTTTGGGCCCAGACTGGTATCAGAGCATTTTTTTTCCCCTAAACCATTAATTCTGTGAAAGGGGCCATGTGATGTCTGGCCTGCAATGGCAGAAAACTGCAATCAGTGGCATTACCTTTTCTGGTTCCTCTGCCTCCTATTTCTCATAAATTGGGTGTTCATTTTTCCTCCCATTCTGGCTATATAATGACTTTACATGTTCAGAGTGTAAATATACTTAGGTAACCCCTCAGAAGGACAAATGTAAAATTTCAGTCCTAAATGTGCATTGGATACCTCTTTTTCATATAAACTCAAGGAACTCCAAGGACAAAGTGGCTGCTGTTCCTGCTTATATGCAGAGTTTGAAGTCAAACAGACAAAAAGCATCACAATTCCATAACTAAAGACAGCAAATTTACTATTTATAAACCTTGTGTGGCACGGGCTGTTTGCAGATGTTTACTTCCCCAAGGCCATTTCTGCACAAAAGGGCAGGGTGGCCCAGTGCAAGGCTTTCAAACAAGCTGACTTCAGTTCTCTGCTGGGCCATCACCTCACCCATGCACCCCCAGCCAACCATCCACACTGGCCTCCCGGTTATTTTGGCTCTGCAAGAAAAGATGGGATCTGACAGTCTTGCAAAATGGAACCTGTCATTTATTTTTTGCCATTTTAAAACTTCGTTTTTGGGTAAAACCCCATGAACTGGTATTGCTAACAGCTGGATTCTGCAATGAGAAGAGTTGTATGATTACCTTGGGTATGTAACTAAGAAGTGGTGCTGACAGGCCTTGGCATTTAGCATGCTGACTGTGACAATGGAAAGATTTATTCGAAACTACTGCATCAATTAGAGTCTGTATTTTATTTCACTGCAATATGCTTCTTGGTGTTTTGCTTTGTAGCTTATTTAGCAAAATAAGCTCCCTGTTGAATATATCAGCTGACTGTTAAAATGAGTGAAAATCCATGGCCTTCCACAGCAGCACTGTGCAGAAAAGAGAAAAACAGATTAAATCCAGACATGCTGATGAGGAGGGTGGAGGAGATTCACCAGACACTCTGGCAACAGCAAATGCAGACAGTGATGGTTATCTCGCCACCTCCCTTCTCCCTGCCTCCTGGTGGCTGGAGTTGATTCAACAATGGGGAAGGTCAGAACCCAAATTAATGATCTCTTTAATGGATTCTCATTGTCCCACAGTGAAGAGCTGTTTCTTCCCTCCCCTTATCTCCATTTATGTTCAGGCAGCCTCACCATCTTTCCCTTATTTCACCCCTCCCTCTCCCACCTTACTTCACCTTCTATCCAAAAAGGAAGACGTATAAAGCTATGATGTTTTTTGCTGCTACTACCATATTCACTTTCTTTGCAAGTTGTGACATCTCTTTTGGGGCCTGTCTTGACTGTTTGCATTTCATACTTTCCTGTTTTACATTCATCACAATGGGACTGTGACCTCTTGAATGTTTTCCAAATAAATAAGGTCTAGGTAAGGTCAAGCATGAGGCAGTGGCACCCCACCCATGAAGAGCAGAGTGTCAGGCACTACTTTAAACATCAGACCAAAACTCCAGTGTATGGTGCTGTGCCTCCCTCACCCATTTTCTACTTAAGCAAAAGTCATCAGTAGTGGTCAGAATGGCTGCATCTGTATTCTTGGACTCTGGAGAGACAGATAACAGCACAACAGCTAAGGGCTATAAATCTTGCTCAGCAGCCAAGGGCTAGTTGAGCATATGCCAGCCAAAAAATGTCTGGTATGCAGCTATCACTATAAGGCAATCAAGTTATCCCATAACTAGTGGACAACCCAGGACTTGTTGAACTCTCCTGGACAGCTGCAGAGTTGTGTGCCAGGATCTCCCCTTGAGTGAGGATGCCTCTCCAGGCTGAGAGAATACTTATCACATACCCAGTAGGTGAATTGGGAATAGGAGTACTGAAACTGTGAAATCTTAGCTAAGTCATGGAAAGGCTTTATTGTGTATCTATGATCCTGCAGACATAAACCATTGACCAAGTCTGGGACTAAGCCTGAATCCAGCCACACCTGAAAATCCCTGCTGGGAAGGAGTTTAGAATGCAAGGGGATCCCTTCTGAACGTCATGACTCAAGGGAGGGTCTCCTGACAGTTTTGCCTGGCACTGTCCCCTGTGCAGCACATACCTTGCCATTGAACCTTGTTAAGGCTCTGTCACATTTACCATTGAACTTTGGTAACTCACTGTCTTATACCAACAAAATGTATTGGTGCTTCTGTCTTGCAAGTGAAGCACACGACTCTATCTGAGACAAGGTGAGACAAATCATGAGAGGGTCCCCCATACTCCAGCTGGTTTCATTGTATGCCAAGGCCTCATTCCTGGGATATATAAGTACGTGTGTAACTCTAAGTGTCAGTGGCCCACGGCTTTCAATAGGATTACTCACACAATTAAGTACCTTCCTGAACTGGAGCTTCAGTATTGAGTTGAATAGCAGAGAAAAATGCTTTTGAGATCCATTGAAAAAGTGCTAATTCAAACCCCATGTAAAATGTAGGCTAGTCTGAACAGCTACATTATTTCTCTTAAAAAAATATACAGCCATCTTGGCAGAGCTCATATGTTATTGAATTCATTTTTATATGACAAGTTACGGGAAAATTAATAATACCTCATATTTTTCTTTTTTATGGAAACTATGTGCAAATACTTGAAGTTAGCAAATGCTAACAACCTTTAGTAGTCTTCAAAGCATAACAAGAAATTTAATTTTTTTCTTTAAGATGATCTTATTTAAAAATCACAGATAAACACAACTTCTTTCCCTTTGAAAAAATGGGCAACCTTTTTAAGTAGCTCATATCAATGAAAGAAAATGCATGTAGATATAGATCAAATAGCACCCGTATGAAAATAGTTCTAGATCAAATAACATTTTTGTTTTACTGCCAACCGCTGTGGAGATCCTTTGCTTTCTCACATGTTGAATAGTTGCTCAGGGCAACCTTTGGGAATTGTGTGCATTTGCCCACCATTGCATTTGTCTCAATGACTTTTCTGTGAAACCACAGTTTGTGGTACCTCCTAAGGGTATTCACAGTGAAAACTTTGTGCATCATTTTAGGGGTGTTGAAATTACTGAAATGCTGTGAGTAAGAAACATACAGGAATTTCCCTTACCAGCAGGAGATGAAGTAAACAAGTAAGAAAATTCAATTTCATCATAAACCCGTTGGGGGTTGGGGTTGGGTCACCATGTCAAGCCATATAGAAAGAATAGCTTGATTTCCTTGTTCATTATATAGTACTCCTCTCTGCTGAAACCGCTAGCAAGAATGCTAATTAGTGCTTGCCACTCTCCATTGGACCAACGCTGTGAGATGTCTAAATATTCATCTGACTAAAAAGCTGCAGCTTCTTGTGACCTAACTTATTTCTGAAGCAGTTATTTAGAAGTAAAAAATTCTGCCTTCCTTTTTCAAAACCTCTCTCTCCATCTTAAGCTGTTCTAATTTTGCAAAAAATGCACAATTAATGCTTCCAAAACCCCCAATCAATTATTGTTACAGTACTGTATTGATGTTACTCAAAGGATCATGTGACAACTGTAAAATTTTGCCCTGAAACTCTTGGCTAGATTACTGGTATTGGCCTCATCAATGAACTCCAGAGCTGGACAGATAATTTTGCTTAGCAAACCTGATTGCTTGTACAGCACAGACGACGCAAATGCTTTGTGCTTACTTTGTGCTACAGAAGCTCACAGAATCGTAAAATAGTTTGTGTCAGAAGGGACCTTTAATGATCATCTAGTTCTACCTCCCCATGTGGAAATCACAGAATACTTAAGGTTGGAAGGGAACACTGGAGATCATGTAGTCCAACCTGCCTCGGCAAGGTCACTTGAAGCGGGTGACACAGGAACTCTTCCAGGTGAGTCTTCAATGTCTCCAGAGAGGAAAACTCCGTGACCTCCCTGGGGAGCCTGTTCCAGAGCTCTGCCACCCTCAGTGTAAACAAGTTCTCCCTCACATTGAGGTGGAACTTCTTGTGTTTTAGTTTATGACTGTAGGTCCTTGTCCATTTTGAACACATCCCATTTTGATTGTAAGATCACTCCCTGCAAGTCTAAATTGCTGTTCCATTCATTAATTACAAACAGCACCAAAAAGAGTGTGGTTTGTCTTGTATGTGTACACAGAGCATCAGCTTATCTTTTATGCCATACAGTTCACAGAACACCACTTTGCTACCTCAGTGTTGAGTCCAGCAACTTTTGTCCACTTTTTCCAAAGAGACATCTTTGTCTGTATTCAAAGACACAAAGAACTGGGGAATACACCAATATTCTTGCTATTTTGTCCTCACGGTTAATCACCACCAAAATAATTTCCCTGCTGCTTATTTTTGATATCTTCTGATTTAAATTATGTAGACTGTTCTTCCTGTGTCATTTTTTAACAACTGAAGCCTCAGTCCAACACCTATTTAAATCAGTGGAAACATTCCTATTGATTACAAAGAATATTGAACCAAGCTCTGAATTATATATAACACTTCTCTGTGGTTTATGAAATGAATGTTAAAGAAAGTCTCTCTTAATTTTCTAGCAGAAAGAGAATATGGATGATAGAGAGAATGCTGCCCTCTCATGGTTTTATGGATAAATACGATCTCATAATATATAAAAAATACAAAAATAATATTTTAGGTCACTACATGCTGATCTGCTCTTGTTTATGTATTGCACTCAAAGACATACTTGCAACAGGTATCACCCCTACCCCAAAAAATGCCATAAAAGCTCTGAAAACACAGCCCATTAATTGCAGACATGGAAGTAATGAAGCCCAAGGAGAAACGGTGATGCAAGATGCAAATTTAGTATCACTTTCTTTCAATCAGTTTGTTAAGCTTATCTATTCCCCGAATGAACTATTCCATACACTGTGCCTTCCCTGCTGGAGAAGTCCTGGGTGCCACTGAGCAAGAGGTACAGAAAGTTTAAGAGCAAGTCAGTTCCAAATTACTGGGATCTTTTCCCTCTCCAAATGAGTAATTGCCTGAGCATGCATAAAGGAATAGAAACAGGTACAAAATGACTGAGAGCAAATCAGGTTTCCTACACATCCCTGGTAGCTATTGAACAGATGGAACACATCCAGTACACCCAACATATGCAGTGCATGCAGTTCCCAGGGCAGCTGCTGAACAAACTGCAAGATCAGGGCTGGTGTTGGTCTTATGTGCCCTCGATGCACAGACCCTGCCCAGCTGATAATGACCTTTATTGTCTTCATAACTAGTTGGAAATTCACAATGAAAAACATGGCATTAAACGAGAAGACCCTGTGTGGTGATTTCCCTGGAAAAGGACTCCTGCAGGCTGTTCAAAGCAGCTTTGTATTTTTTTTTTTTTTTTGAGAACTGGATATCATACTGTGTAACCTCAGACCATGAGCTCAATCACATCTCACATTCTGTGGAATCCTTCATGTGCAAAACCATGAAAGAAACCACATCAAGATGTGCAGACCACTGAAGTCTTCAAATAAACATCACCCACATTTATCTATCACTTCTGTACTAGGAACTTCCAGCTTGACTAACTACTAAACTACGTTGAATTGGAAAAAAAATTATAAAATAACTAGTTGTATTTAAACAAATAATAGGCCAGAATAGACCATTAGGTCATGTAGCCTTGTCTCCTGCATAACAAGAATTTCCCCTAATTGCTGCCAATAGGTTATGTTCAACTGTAACAAAATACTCCAGGAAAGCACTGGTGGGAAAATGTCAAGAAAGATAATTTTCTTCCTTTGTTAGTTTGTGAAGGTTAAATCTCTGTCATTCTTAGGAGTTTGAATATTTCTCCTTCAATTCTCACTGAAAGATATCTGTCTTTCAGTCATCATTTTATAGCCTCTTTGACAAAGTATGTTGTAATTGAATAGATGGATCTTCAAAATAGTTGTTACTCAAAGGGCTTTTTTAAAGGAGACTTTCTAAAAAAAATAATGGCTTTGTCTCCACAGTGGTATTTTTAATAGTTTTGTGTGTAATCATGAAAATATAATGTAAAATAAACTTTTGTTCCCACATGGGGTGGTAAACCCAGAATTCAGTTATTGCACTGAAAGGGGGAATTCACCCTGGGACTAATATGGCTTACCCATTTTTTCAAAACTGGACTGGGATGTTTTGGTCTGGCCATGCTAAGGCTAAAAATTACTAGGATACCAAATGTGAACATTCAACACATTTCAAATTACTTTGGTTTTAGTCAGGTTATAATGCTGTCATAGGGTGAATGGCAGCAAAGCAACTCTGGTTTCCAGTTGGTCTCAGGGAGGAAAACCTGTCATATCTATCACAGTCAAACAGATACATCCCTCTGACCACAGACTAGATTTTACTTCTCTTGAGTGTCCTAGAGAAAGTCAGTGTCCAGCCTTCCCTAGTTACTCATCTCTGTTTCTCCATGGTGCCAGTGTTTCATGTCATGCTAAGCAATTTTAAAATGTCAGAATAAAGGTCGGATAAAAATATACTGTAAATAGATTTTACTCCTCCATTTCCCTGCAGATTTCTGAGCTTCAAGAGTCAGCTTACATATAGAATCATATTCAAAAATCACTTGAACATATCCCTCTGTCTCTTCCCAAAGTGATTGCATCAGAAAAAACACAGGAGAAGAAAAGCTTATGACAATTACTACTGCCATATGGACCAGATAAAAGGGTAAGTATCTGCTTGGTACATGCTTACACAGGAGGACAATTCAGACAGCTAAGCAAGCATACCATTTCAGTTCCTCTGAAAAGACTCAAGTGGAATAAGTGTCTGGCAAAATTATCTGATAAGGTCCACTTTGGGGACTATCACAAACCTCAAATTTCCATTCCACTAAGAGATCTGATGCTGGCAAACAGAAAGAGATGCACCTTTAGCAAATCCACAGATCCAAAGTGAAATACTCAGAGATTTGCATCCTCCCTGATTCATATGTTGGTGTAAGGGGCTTGTGTCTTACTCAGATACACATCTTGCTAACAAGGCTATCCTGTTACCCATGTACTCTGGGCTGAAATCATAAATGTTTCCCTAATAGATGGCTACATATGACCACTTTGCATTTATCATACTCCATTGAAAATGCATATTAGCAAAAATGCAATTTAAATAAAGTTTGTCAAAAACTGCCCTGGCATTTTGATTCACCCGGTCTGCTCATAAATGTTCTTTCTTCCTCTCCACAGCTATGCTAAATACAGCATGGCATATTTTAAATATTCAGGATTGGAAAGCATTTAATTCATTACATCATACATCTTCAGAATCTTAACCAGAAATATACCTTGCCAAATATGTATATTTAGCCAGTGGCTAAACCTAATGTTACAGAAAATAGCTTCAGAAGGCTGTGCAATCCAAGCAAATGATAAGCAAGCTCTGTAGCCTGAAGCTTTAGGGAAGTGGCTTATGGACAACACTACAGACTCTCCAGCTTTCAGGATTAGGTGTAGCCAGGCATGACAGCCATTACCATAACCCAGGCTGATAAGGAGAATAAATGATCTTGCTCCAGGAGGTATTTTCAGTCTGTATTGTCACAGACCAATAAAGTTTTGGGTCTGTTGCTCCACAGGAAACAGAGTTCTGCCTGAAGGGTCTGAAGGGTACATGCTACAGAGACATCTACCACTGCACATGAATGAAAGATCTGAGATAAAAGGCATGAAGAATGGGAAATGGCATTTACTCATAGTTGTCTTTAGGTCCACTGAGCCCGAATTTTCCCTCACTGTTGAGCATGGTCAAGTGCCAGAGAGAATTACAGAATCACAGAATCATTTAGGTTGGAAATGACCTTCAAGATTATTGTGTTCAACCTTTGACTGATCACCACCTTGTTAACTAGACCATGGCACTGAATGCCACATCCAATCATTTCTTGAACACCTCCAGGGACAGTGACTCCACCACCTCCCTAGGCAGTCCATTCTAATGTTTAAGAACCTTTTCCGCAGAGAAATTTTCCTGATTGAGGTGCTCTCACTGTATTTCAGACTTGCTGCTTTTCTCTGTGGAAATCTGCTTATTGAAATAGCTGTGCAGTGAAAACAGCTCCAGACCTACAAAACAGAGACTTACCTTATGCTTTATACATGTTTTGCATTAGCTGTGCCTTGGGGTTGTTTTTTTACGCATACCTCATCCTGCCTTGTTAGTATGAATAAAGGAGCTGATGACTACAGAGATTACAAAGTTTTTATTCAGAATCCCCCAATGGCAATTTTGAGCATTTTTGTAGCTATTTATCAACCCAAAACAAAAAGCAAATGGACAAATTAAAAAGAGGGGAATTAAGCATTATACAAAGAAAGAACTGAAAGAACTTGGATGACTTAGTCTCAAGAAAGGGACCTTCTAAAAAAGCAGCAGCAAAATTAGCCCTTTTCTACTCATACTGAGCACCAAAGAGAAAGGAATGAAGCTAAAAGACAGCAAGAGGGCTGTAGTCTGCACCCTGGAAATACCTTTGGGTTGGAAGACTCGAATATTGGGAGAGGTTGTGTGAAAAAGCCATGGCTTCAGTGCCACTAGGATTGTATAAGTAGAGGTTATGAAAACTTTTGTCAGCTACAAATGATTTTATCTGGAGACCAGCAGAAGGTCATCACTGGCTTCTCAGGGTCCTTTCTATGGAACAGCCACAGTCCTGAAAAAACTCTTCGACTTCTGCTCCCCTTTTACTGACACTGAAATAACAAGAGCTGCAAGTTATGAAAGCCTCAGGAAAGAACCAGGCAACATTTCTGAAAGGTTTAGGGAGAGGCTTTCCAAGTACTCCTGCAGACTTTAGGCCCATTACACCCACTGTCACCATGGAGAGAGAGCGTTAGCAGAGGTGAAGGGATGAAGCCATGTGCTTAGAGGACATTTTCTGTTGGGTGTTTACATGAGTAGACAGGAAACCAAATTAGCAAACTCTTGGCAGAGCTATGAGGCAAGAGCTTTGTATTTATTGTTCATAAGGAGGTATTGCTATTTTCTACCACTAAGCCTGTGTGCCTTTTCCTCTGGTTGCAGTTCCAGAAATCTCCTATAAATTATTGGACCTCATGGCAAGTGTTGTGTCTTTGGGGCACTTCAGGAGGCCACACAGTCTGCAAGAGAGCTTGAGCTGGGGATGTTGGTTTCAAAAGAAGATCTGCCCAGGACCTATCCAAACCTGTCCATTGTTTTTGCCAGGAACACTAACAAGAAGGCTTACAGACAGAAAATCACTTTCTCCTAATACTGGCCCAGAGGTCTTTTGTCAGGAAACAGAGGAAAAAAAGGTATCTCCTAGTACAGCCACCTTCCTTGCCTCCCTGATGGTCCTTAACTACCATGTCTAAGAAGAAGCAAGTAGGTGCAGAATGGGTCTGAAATGTTTGATTAGGTATAGGGTGTAAGAGCTGGAAATGAGAGATGTGGGGCTCCAGGCTGGCTCTATAAAACTGGTTTTTATTATATCCAGGATGTTACAGCAGTCACGGTTGTGGGTGACAGAGCCTCACCTACAGCTGACAGCTACAGCCATAGACATGAAGCCACCTTAGTTCTGGTTACAATGCATTGCATACTTTTCTTTGCTGAGCATCTTAATACATAACAACCAATCAATACCTTTACTATTACTTATAGCCTATCATAAATACTAGCATTACCATATTAATGTCACTACTATCCAATCACAAAAGTAACTTTGTTACAGTTTAAGCTTGAAGTTGTTTTTCAGTTTTTCTTGCAATGGAAAATTCTGAGACCTTTTGTCTACTTGCATCATCCGCGTGTCTTGTTTGCCTAGGTATCTTTCTGCTTGGTAAAAACATCTCTTGTTTGAGGTGAGCTTATCATTTGCTCTAAGTCATAAAATCCCCACTCTAACTTGACATACCTTTGCCTTCTTAGTTGTCCAGTAAGACTGGCTCAGCAATCCTTAGACATTTATTATTCTTCTATATCAAAACATTTCTATTCCTTCCTCAGTTTCTACAATCAAAGAGCTTTCTGCCAAGCACACATATCTGTGAGACTTTCTTGTCAAACTTTCATCCTTCCTAACAATAGGGGAAGTAGCAAAGCTCAAATTTTCAAGGAGCTTAAAGTGCAGGGCTGAGTTTGGGATCAATTCTGTACAAGAAAGTGGGGGAGGTACTAACAGCAAATAGCTGAGGAAACATAGGGAACTACATCTGTGGACTCTTATCACCATAAAATGAATGTGCTTAAATCCTCTGAACAGCTTTGCAATGGCAGGGGAGAATCTTCTAATAGGACCTTCTGACCAGGGGAGCCCTTGAGAAAAACCCAGATGCACATCTGGAACAACAATCTTCCCCCTGGCTACATCATTCCCTCCTGGGGAATTGGAAAGCAAGTTGAAAGATGGCTGAGGCTTTTAAATACACCACAGTACTTTTATCTCAGCAAGGCATGTCCTCTGCCCATCCCACAGGCACTGTCAGGTACCAAGTTTCCTGGAAGTCATGTAGTGTCAGTCATTCTTAGTACCCAGTCAATTTTTCTAGTGAGCCTTTTCTAAGCCCTTTAAAGCAAGACTCAGCCTTTTGTTGCAGTCTGACGTCGTTTCCAACCATTTCTAGGATTTATCTGGTGTGCTTCAGATGTGCTGTAGGCTCTGCTCCAAATCGTGTTTCAAGGACCATTTGTTTTAGTCATTTCTGGGTTAGTCTGTACCTCCCAGCACAGCCTGGTCCAGGCACTTGCTCTCCCAACACGAAAGTGACTCAGGCTGCCAAGATACTGTCTTCTCCACCCCTTCTCTCTTGGGTGAACTCACTGTCCCCACATAATTTAATCTTCCCATTTGGCTGTAGCTGCCTCTTCCAATGAAACTAAAGCCACTGGCAATCAAACCTTCATTCCTGAGAGAAACACCAAGAACAGTCCATTGGTCTGCTTCTTGATCTTTTGAGGCTGTTTCTTCCAGTCAGAGGCAGAATATAGAAGAAAATGTGTTCTTCAGTCACAGGAAATTCAGGGGGCAGGCTTGAGTATAGGGGGAGTAGCTCTGGGAGAGAAACAATAAAATACAAAATAATGAAACTAAATGAAATTAAATTAAATTTTAAAATAAAATAAATACAATAAATAAAATAAAATAAATAAAATGTTCAGTGTCAGAATCTGAGTGGCATTTATGGCTATACTGGAAAATATGAGCCTCTATGTGGTCTCAATGTTTTTTGAGAGCAATAAAGCTAATATGGATATAGTCCAGTCTCTAAAATTCTGCCATAGTGTGTTATTGCTAATTCTTGAAGATTAAAGCAGCCTGTGGCTCTCCCTCAGTGGCCCAATAAATATTGCAGGCTGCCAGAAAATAAACAAGCTGTATTAATTGCCCTCTGTGGTGGTGTTTCTTCCAAGAATGGTTGGCACTATCTCTGTAGCCATTACATGATCTTGCCAATGGCCACGACTAAGAAGTGGAGGGTTAATTATGACCCCTTTTTTCTGGTTTCCTGTATTCACCACAGACATATCACACCATAGTGAATTCGGTATTAAAGATATTGACACTGCATCATATCGAAAGCTTCTCTTCAGTCATTCATTATCTACAACAAAAGTATTGAAGAAAGTATCTCAAGATTAAACTTTGCTAGCAACTGGTGTGGATTTAAGTTCATTTAACAGCAGAATTCACACTTGAATCACAACAGCGTTTTCCTTTTCTGGGCAAAGTTTTGACTGCTGACAGGGTTTTCTAGTAAAGAAACTCAAGAGACCTTCAATCATTCCAGTTGAAGACTCCCTTAATTGTGAATTAACTACTTAGAGCTGCATTCCATGGAACTATGGAACTGGAGAGAAAAAATAAACACAAACAATGCATTCCACTCTATTTTAAGAGGTTTGCTTTTCTCCTCTTGTTCTGTTTTTTAATCAGTGCAGTTATTAACTCAGATGCACATTCTCAGTTTTCCCAGTGTTCTCCATAACACATCCCTTACAGGCAAACCCTAATGAGGCCTTAGATTCAGACGGTTATGCTTGTGCTCTTTCCAGTGCTCAGGGGAAAAAACACATTGCCAAAGCTCCATCAGTGTTTATATCTTAGAGGCAATACCTGGTGTGTGAGATCACTGCACACACCCAGGCTTTTCACTTTGAGACAATTCTTGTAAGTTATAATAAAGACAATATGTTTTGCAAAATGCATTGTTTCCGGGACCAATGGTTATAACTGTTCACACTTTGGCTCATACTTTTTCCATGTTTTCTCTCATCTTTGGATAAAATGTTGAGAGGATGTATCAGGTGGTGTGGAATATTGATGTAATTTTATGGTGACAGAAGAAGGGAGGCTTGTGAATGAGATCTGACAGCTCTGAGAAATTATGTGGGTAAAAGGAGGAATACAAATCAGAGTATTAAATTTCCACTGCATTTTATTTAAAATATAAGAAAAAGAAAAGAAACTGCTGAGACAGGTAAGTTGTTAATTATTACTGACTAGAGCACATGCAAACATATAAACTCACTGGTTTGCATTAAGTTAAAAAAAAGATGGTGGATTTTTCCAGTGTAATTGATAAAGCCGAGTAAATAGCTCAGTGTAGAGTACACTCAAGAAGCTGGTACTCAGTAAATTCTGTGAGAACAAGCAGCATTATGCTACTATAGTCCACTTATGAGATACCAGTATACTCTGGGTAAAAGTGAATCAGGCCCTGTCCCTGGGAATTTCCACCTGACAATATTCAATAGCTGCCTGAGGGGCTCAACAGGGAACAAGAGATCTGGTCAGCTCATTTCCTGGGCCTTAGGTGCTAGTTTAGGCTGTACTAGTTCCTTGTCATTAGCAGTGGACCTAGGATTTGAACAGAGGGAAATTTAGTGCTTCTGAGTTACGTACACACTCTCCATGGATTGAGACCAGCACTCTAAGGAGAGGCAAGAAAAAAAGGAGGATGTCATCCCAGTCTCAGCAGGAGCTGCTGCCTTGTACAAACACAGCAAACACATACACAGTATTTAGCAGGAAAATGTTATGGTTTATAAAGCAATGCCTTTGAACTAAACACAAATCCTTTGCAGAAAAAGTTAGAATTTTTGTGTTCAGCACAGGAAATACTTTATGCATTTTTCCTTAGTGGAAGCAGCACAAAGAATAACTCATACTGAATTGAAGTTTTGTGGTGTCTCAACTTTTTTTAAAACAATTTTGAGAGTCCAACTCTACACAGTCTGGTAAAAAAATCTATTTTTTCAATCATTTAGCTGACATGGTGTGGTCTCCTTTGAAGGATGCAGAGCAGCCAGAGCAGTCAAAGAGCAATTTCCTTTAAGACAAGAACAGGTTTGATTTTTTCTTGAAAGGCCTCAACTCTTTTTCATTGAAATACAGAACATTCTTAGTCCCTCAGATGAATTCTGGGCCTCAGAAGTCCTGTAAATAGTTTTATGTTTTAATAGCTAAAGAAGGTGAATGGATATTTCAGGATGGGCGGTGGAGGGGCAGGTGCAGATCTCTTCACTCTCATGACCAGTGACAGGACCTGAGAAAATGGCCTGAAGTTGAGTCAGGGGAGGTTTATGTGGAGTATCAGGGAAAGGTTCCTCACCCAGAGGGTGGTTGGGCACTGGAACCGCTCCCCAGGGCAGTGGTCACAGCAGCAGCCTGCCAGAGCTCAAGAAGTGTTCGGAGAATGCTCTCAGGCACATGGTGTGACTCTTGGGGATGTCCTGTGCAGGCCCAGGAGTTGGACTCGATGATCCTGATGGGTCCCTTCAAAGCGAGAAGATTCTGTGATTCTGTGATACAACAATTCACTCATTCATTGGCAAAACTCCTTTTCAATGAAAAAATACCCCTAAAATGCAATTAAATGGATGATTTTGACTCCAAATGATGCAGGAAAACTGCATCTAATCCAAATATGCGCCTGTGACTGGGTCAGCACATTCAGTTACTGCTTCTGATCACAAGCCTGTTTGTCTGAGCTCAGCATTCGAAAGACGTTCTCCTTCCTAGGGCTATTTGGGATTCATAGAAAAGGGTAATGCAGCCATAGATTGCTTGCTAAATTGAATGTGCTCCGAACAAATAGAGTGCACTGAGGCCTGAGCCACAGCCACCTTCATTTAAAGATGGTGGGAAGAGACGAGCTACAGAGCTCCAGCTCCAAGGCTGAGGTACTTGATCCAGTAGGAGAGCTGGCATATGGACCTTCTAGAATGACAGAGCCCAAGTCCATGGCTTTTGCTTCACAGGACAGAGCCTAACCATCAGGTTGGGAATGAGGAGTACACTTCTTTCTTGCGGAAATTGGGACACTCTGTAACTTGAATTTGGGGTCCATGAGTTCAGAGAGACAGCAATGACCAGACCTGGAGTTGGTAGCTCAGCAGTATGTGATCTCTGCTTCTGAACCAGGGATTAGATTTCTGGTATTCAGTATCAACACACTCAAGCTTTTGTTGTCTTTTGACCTTTTACTTCATGAAAGAGAGGGAATCTTCAGTAGTGCTGCTTCTTTGTAAGAGAGACCAAAGTGCACACTGAGTGAATCTGGATTGAAAAGCTATTGCAAAGCTTTAAATGAAACATAGTTAGACTCATAAAATTACTCTTTTCCCTCAAAAAGTTTCCTTTCCGTCTCATCCCCACAAAAAGACTTGCATTTCTTTTTACTTTTTGTTGGGGGTACTTACAAAAGTCTTGTGGAGTCTAATGATGGCTGCAGACCACCTATGTGATTTTCCTTCACTGGGTAATTTCAAAAAACCCACAGAACTAAGTCACCATGAAGTGTCTACAAATATAAACACATAAAATTCATGGAAGCATTGTTCCCTTACCATATAACACAGCCAAGCATTCCTTCCTGTTATTGCCATCTTATTATTGGGAAAATGCCCAGTCCTGCTCATTCTTACAACTCAGCAGGTTCTTTTAAGCCAAAAGTGTGTTTCAATGAGAGATGAGCTGGCAAATTCACTTTTAAGTTTTTATTAAATGATTTCATGTGACCTTTGCAACAAAATACCTTTTAAATAATTTCATATGACTATGATGGTCAATGCAGAACCAAGATTTGCAGACAGTAAGTTGGTAGAAATTTCTGAACCTAAGGTTGAAACAAAGACACTCATTCTTCCACAGGGGAAAAAAATATGGATACTCCTTTGCCATCCCTCTGTTTTTGCAATAAACTTTTCCGTTTGTGCTATGCTGTTTGTGTCTCCCGTACTGGTGATGAGTTAAATTCAACAGACAACAACAACATCCTGAAATTTAAAGCAATATTTTATTTTGGTTTAAGTCCACTGAAGTAGGTAGTATTAAAGGTGAATGGATGGAAACGGGTGTAATATGCTGAAGAATCAGCTCCTTTGAAAGCAGTGAAAAAACCAGAAATTGCCATTAGAAGCACTTTAGAGCAGGCTGAAAGGAGCATTAGAGAGACACACAGAACAAATGGAGAGCTCATTAGAGACTGACTACAGCAAGCCAAGCAGATAGACTGGCTGGGTATTTCCACATCCAGCTCCAGAACTTCAGTCATTCAAGTTACCAAAAGAGCGACTTTTTTCAAGCTGTATCTATTTTGCTAAAGTATCAGCAAGCCAAGTGAAATTTGCAGATCTTAGTCAAATAAGTCCCCATTACATCAGCTCAGCTAAGGAACCACTTGATACAAACTCCTTCACAAAAATGATACCTCTGCTATACAGCTTTGACCAGAACAATTGTAACTACTTCATTTGACTTTGCATCAATAGTTTCTCATTGTGCCTATATTCACAGTACCACATTGCTATTTCCAACAAGGCAGCAGTGGCAGAGTTCTTTCTAGTTCTTGGGAATGTTTCGAAGTGGGGAGTAGTGAGGAATTGTTTTGAACTGCCAAGAGAGAATGTCACTTGGGATCTTGGCAATGAGAATAGCATACGTGTTTGGGTGACCTACAACTAAAAATTTGCATTTTTGCATAGTTTATTCATTTTACTGGTCATTCAGGAAAGAGTAAAGATTGAAATCACTAACTCCTTCCTCATTTAGTTCCTCTTAACAGAGTCTGTTGTTTCTCAGTTTACATATAAAACTAACTTTCATGCTAGAACTCATATGGCTTATTTCAATTTCACACTTACATTTTCCAGGGCTAAGCAAGGGACTCCAGGGAGTCCAGCAATAGCTCTACTTCAGCAGTGAGAATAAGGGAAGGCTTGGCACTGAAACATCCATCAAAACAGAATTCAGTGATGACAAACTTAAAGGAATCCATTATCTGCTTTCCTGTATATATTACACACCATGGAGCTCCCTGGTTTTCAAGATCAGAGGGACTAAAATGTGTGGCAGGATATGAGGCTGTAAGTACTATTCAAATTCTCCATGTAGCAATGAAGTAGGGCTGAGACAGTACTGAATTTTATGTTAGCTTCCTGGGCAGGTGTGCTTTTCGCCCTGGCTAAGGGACATAACATTTTTTTAACTCCCAACAATTGTGGAATGCATTGCTAACCTCACCACAGCCTGCCACAAGTGCAAACAGCAACCTACGGCAGCATGACAAACCTACCTCCGTGTCCAGCTTCGAGCTGCCTTCTCCTTCCAGCCACATGCATCCTGGCAATCATTCAGCCCCTTACTGTCCCTCACCTGCTTTTTGTGAAAACAATGTCATTTCCATTACTGGCATCCAAACCCCAATGGTATAAATATAAAAATCAGACGGCTATTCCCTCTTTCTTTATGGGATTTTCCAAGATTGTCTTGGATATATTTAGTATTCATGTGTAATGAGTCAGAGTGTCCACCTGTGGTCTCCATAAACCGATTTTGTAAATAGCATTGACTGATGTGACTCAAAAAAAAAAAAAAAANNNNAAGGCCAGTTTCTGTTTTCCAGTTTTAGTCTGAATTCAAACACTGTTTGCAGTTCCAAGAACTCTGTGGGTTTCATGCTCTGGGTCAGTGGGTGGGGAATACTGGAAAAGGCACACTCCATCCTGTACCCTTGTTCCGGTGGGCTGTAGGTTTGCAGAAAGATGACTTTATTTTATAGCACAGCAAACAACCTTTTCATTTAGCAACTGTTTAATATGGAACCTGTAGAAGAGGCCCTGGAATACATGTCTTCCTGTGTCCCTTCCTCACTTGGACGTTGCTTTTGAAAAACACTGAATTTTTACCCAGCACAAATGAATACAGAAAATGAGCTGAGGTCTGCTGAAAAGTGTGGAAGGATGTAAGTCTGACTGACATTCTGTAATGCTTTGAAGAATATGAGAGAACAACTTACTTCAGTGTTCTGTTATCTAAGCTCAATTTAGCCTCATGCTGATAGAGGTGGCTACACTGTGAAGTGCGCCTGAACTTTTAGTTTGGACTGAAGTCACTTGTGTGTGTTGTGAGGTCCTTTGGGGCTGCAACAGAACCACAGGATTGTTAAGGTTGGAAATGCCCTCTAAAATCATGGAGCCCAGCTGTTAACCCAACTCCACTGTGTCCATTGCTAAACTCTGCACCCAAGTGCCACATCCACACACCTTTTGAACACTTCCAGGGATGGTGATTTCACCCTTCCTGGGACAGTCCATTCAAATGCCTGACCACCCTTTCAGTTAAGAATTTTTCCCTAATATCCAATCTAAACCTCCCTGTATGCCACTCGAGGCCATTTTCTCTTGTGATGTCACTTACTGCTTTGGAGAAGGGATCAACCCCCACCTGGCTACAGCCTCCTTTCAGAGAGTTGTGGAGAACAATAAGGTCTCCCCTGAGCCTCCTTTTCTCCAGGCTGAACACCCACAGCTCCCTCAGTTGTTCCTCCTCAGATTTCTGCTCCAGACCCTTCACCAGTTCCATTGCCCTTCTCTGGACATGTTGCCCTTCTTTGGGCAACATTTGCTCTTTGTTTTTGAACAGCTGAACTGTGGGTCTGAAATGCTCCTGTATGAATTGAGAGGCCTATTTGGTGCAAGAGAGAAGTAAAAGACTAATAGCAAAGAAGAGGAGGCAGCTTGTATCCTGTTAATAACTGAAAAGTTGTGTTAGTTGAAGTTTAGATTAACATCTCTGGCAGATCAGTATCTCAAGTTAAAAGAACCATCATGCATAATGTAGAGATATATAGATTTGGGTTTAAAGTCAACTATAAAAGGATAACTGAAATCAGCTCTGCAATGATGGCAAACCCCATCTCCAAAAAAATATACCTGAAACTCAGGTTTCAATTTAGAATTTGGCATTTCTTAAGACATTCTTAAGACCTTTCTTAAGTTCTTGTATTAAAATCTTTCATCTGCTCCCTTTGTAATTGCACAAAACAAGCAACTCAACAGGTTTTCTATAGTTGCTAAAGAGCACTATAAAAGCAGTTCAGATTAAGGTGTTAAAAGGACATGTAGAAGTGCACAGGTACATGCACTAGAAGACTGTATATATTCAACAATAACCAAGGAAATAAAGCAAAAGGATATGCTGAGTGTTTAAGCAGTCAGTTGACTTCAGTGGAAGTTTTGGCAAAAGCTAAAGGCAGGCTGGCTGCTTCCTAAACGAGTGAATTAAATAATTGATGATTATGGCAGTATCCACTGTGTTTCCTTTTGTTTCTGCATTAAATGCATTGTGTTTAGGGCCTAGAAATGGACCCCTAACTCTCAACGTGTGTATTAAAAGGTCCATTAAGACTCATAGAGGTTTTGAACCTGCTCTGAGTTGTAATCTTAATAACACTGCTTATTTTCCTTCATCACAATTTTATAAAGTTTACAGTTAGCATGTTTTCATTATGAAAGTCAAGAAATGTGGTACCTTGAAGGGCTTTTACATTAATGTTTCACAAATACTTGAATCTGGTGCTCAAAGGAAACTTCAGGGCTTTCAAAATCGCTTAGGTGGGAATGTATAATACAATGAAAGGCAATATCTGCATGACTCTTTGCCAGCTGAAACCACCAAGCACCACACAGATATATTAGGACATGATTTTGCCAGGTGCTGACGTGTCTTGTGAGTCATTGTGTACTCTCAGCTCTTTGAAATCAACAGAACCAAGTCAAGAAACACCCAGGACTTACTGCGATCAGGTTTCTTACAGGTCAGTAAAACGGTGTTTTCTGCTATATTCTTTGAATAGACGGACAAACGCCAAAGCATCCATTTGAGACATCAAAATGACTAAAATTACCAGGGAACCATAGATACAGTAGGAAAAATGAGTATATATTACAGCATTTCTCATGTTGTAATGAATGCAAAGCAAGCAGCTGAGGTGGCAGATAACATGAAGCATGTTAATTTGGAATTACAGAGGCATTTGATAGCAAGGCAATGGCTTAAGTTCTATCAGCATTTCTATTAAAAGCCACCATAAAAACCTACTGAACCCAGATATTTGGTGTGTGCTTTCTGAGCTTCAGACTCATTCTAATATTTGCATTTGATCAAGCAGTTTCCACTGAATGAAATCAAATCAGTTATGATAACTGGCATTCTAGATAACAATTCAACTGAAGTTTAGGAGAATTAAATTTATATGTACTTTTGTTACCTAGCAAACTTTGGTCTTTAACATTAATTGCAATGCTTATTATTCCATAACTGTAAGAAAGAGATTTCTTATTTTAAAAATAACATGCAAGAGTAGAGCGATTGTTCATGCTTTATGACTTCGTGCTAAGTGTTCCTGATGTAGATACATGTGACTGACAATTTCATTTTAATGTTAAGATATGCACTAGAAATAAAATATAAGAACTACTTAAGTCCATTATGTCTTCTGTGTGGGAATGGCATCTTGTGCTTATTGTACTTTATGCTTTTTGGTGTCTGTGATGCTGTGTCAAGGTTGTTTACTGGCATAACACAAATTTCCAGTCTTCCTCAGGCTAGCAGTATCCTTTCGTCCATAGGAACTCCAGTAGGCTGGGCACTTCCCAAATAGGGAAGGCAGCTCAGCTTTTGTTTCAACCGTGTCACAAGCTAAAAAGGCATGACTGAAGCAGCAACTCAGCAATTAATGACATCCAGCCAGGTCCCCTTGAGCATTAAGCAAAGCCAGACACCCCGAAAACACAGCAACTGTTACAGCAATGCCAGCAACTTGGCACAGACCAAAGGGAAGGAAGTACAGGAAGAAAAAAACATAGGCAATTAAAGTAACCAGAACTTTAAGGTAATTACCCAGTCTGTAATATAGCCCAAAGCCAGGATAAAGGTTGCTATTCTTGTGACAAGTGTCATCCAATATTTTACAGCCTGAAGTGGTCAGGACTCAGAGCCTCAGTGCTGGGATTCACCTGCAGGAGAGCACCCCAGCAGGGCACAAGTGACTCAGGGTGAAGAATGTCATCTTCTGAATCATGATGCCACTTCCTGTGGCACTTTGTTTTATTTCCAGGATTCCCCTGGCTGTCTGATACTACTCCTAGGTAGGCGGTAAGATCTTAGGAAAACTGAGAATATCTAAGGTCGTGGACAAAGTTTGTGCCCACTGCAATACAGTCAATGTTGCTGGCTTTGCCTCCAGATTGAAGGTTTCTTTTAATTTCCTCTAGGCCTTATAAAGGCAAGAATGGTAGGTCTAATTTTAAAATATGCACTTGTGTTTTTTAAGTGTTGCCCAGCCTTCTGGTTCTGTAGTAATTTAAAAATTAGTCAGTGTTTCCATTACAAACTCCTCTTTCAGGGATTTATCATTGCAATAAAAACATGCTCATGGCACATATATACTCACACAAATTCTCTGGTGAAGGAAGCTGAATTCAAGTGTCAAAAATTGCTGTGTTAGAGCAGGATACAGGGAAAATGACAAAGAACTTGATTCTGAAATGAGAAGAGCTTTGTTTACATTGTTAATAAGCAAGCACAGGGATCAGAGTAATTAATAGTTGTTTAAAAAAATTAATAAATTAAATAAATAGACACCATAAACATGCCTTACATTCATTCAAAAAAACTCCACATTTGTCTAGAAGAAAGAACATAGAAGAAAACACATAGTGGAAAGGACAAAGATTACAATCTTAATACTGAAAATTGTGACATCTCAAACACATAATGAATTTCAAGTGTGCTTTTTACCTCTTCTCTTGTTCAATTTAACTGTAAGAAACTCAAGCTGTTAAAAGAGGTTTGTCTCCTACCTTCTGAAGGTTTGATAATGCAGAGACCCTTATGCATCTTCCTTCTACCTGCTCATAATATCTATCTTGCACAGATACAGTAGGAAAAATGAGTATATATTACAGTTATTGAAGGAAGATTACTGTGTGATGGAGAGAAACTGAATGATGTTTCTATACATAACTGATTCTTCTTCTGAGGCTAGATTTCTAATCCAGCATTCCTTCTTTATTCTTCATCTTGTACCACACATGCCTGCTGAAGGGATTAAAGACACAATTTGTAAGGGTTGCTTTGGAGGATAAGGGAAAAATCTGGGTAAAGTCACATCTTTTTCACATACTCTGCACCAAGTCCGAGGAGTAGATGTGTTCCCAAAACAACAGAGTGGTGCACTTATTTTGCTGAAACATGGTGAGGATAATCTGGTGAATGAAAACAAAAAAAACCCCAAGCCCACATCCAGAAAACCCAACCAAACCAACCTTCCTAATAACTTTCCCCAAGGAGGTACTAAGCCGCTTCTTTGAAGTTCAAATATATCAAAATGGTTCTTTGGCTAGAAAACATGGTCTGAACCATGCTGCTTCAGACAAAAAATGTTTTACAGTAAAATCTTTTAAAACTCAAGTCACTTTTAACCATTAGTTTATAGTTACAAACAACTGGAACTCACATGCCTTTGGGCACTTGCATCAAAAAGCTTTTACTGAGAAACGGTCAGCACACTCAGGCCCAGCAAAGCACTGCTGATACAGAAAACTTTGTCATATTTAGTCAGTATGTTACAATGAAGAAAAGCCATCTGGGAAGGGCTCTCTCTTAACAGTTCAACCAAATTTTGTGGAAGGATACTTGTCTTAACTGTTCAACTGTATCTGTTCACCTCCACTGGCACCATAATATGCAAAACATCAGAAAAAGATTCTTTGTGAAAAAGGAAAATTAATTAGGGCTGAAAATCATAATATATTATTATTATTAAATTTGCCTTAGGGGTAGATATCCACATGAAGAAAAATTCATAGGAAAGGGACAATTTGCCATAAATGCCTACTTGGTAACTAAGCAAAACACTAAATGTCTGGGTCTGCTTGTGTTAGGCAGCAAGCCAGTGACAAATGACCCCCTGGAAGTGTTTAAGAGCTGTCTGAATCTGGCACTGGGGGATGTTTTTTAGGGTTTAGGGGTTACAGTGGCAGTGCTGGGTTCACAGTTGGACTGGATGATTGTCAAGGTCACTTCCAACACTGACTTTCTGTGAAATCCAAAATCAAGGAGTAGGTTTGCTAAGCCTCAGCTCAGAAGCCTGGTCCAAAACTAAAAATAAAGAAGTCTCTATAATACTTAGTCTTCTTTATGGCTGAAGCTGTTTTTTAAAGCTTCTTCATAATTTGATTTGGAGGCTGGATGGGTTATCTTCCTATTTATTTTAAAGTATCTTCCAGTTTTCCTACAATTCTGCTCTATTGTTCAGTACAAAAGCTCAATTTCTGCTTACAGCCCACCTATTATTTGATTTTCTCCTTCCCAAGCCTTGGAGCTTACACTTGCCTCTGGTTTAGATTCTCGAAAAGTGACAGGTACATATGAATGGATGACTGATCCATTAAGTGCAACAATGCTGTATTGGTAATCACAGTCCATGCACATCCTTGATCCTTTCAAGTTATTGGATTCAATGGGAGTTTTTATACACTGTAACACTTTGTGTTCAGTCTGTGCATGGCTAAATGGGGAATGGCAGGCATGCAACATTGCAGAATGAAGGGTTCTTGGGAAACCCCAGGTTTGGTACTTCCTTATTTCAAAGTGTTGATTTTGTAACCAGATCTGACTTCATGTGAATCAGGACCCAAGGGAAGAAAAAGTCCATGAAAAAGGCAACTGAAGATTGTAGCAGGACACATAACTACCTGGCTGAATTCAGATTGGCCAGATAGGCAAATATCTGGCAATTCTCAACTTCAGAGGACTTGTTTTTACACCTAAAAAGTGTGAGTTTCAAGTGTAAGTTGCTAATTTATTTTCTTTAAGAAAGTCCACTCTGTTCACAGGAAATCACTTCTCCATCACCAGGGGACACTGATTCTGGCTGCTTGTGATAGCTGCACATAAGCCAGCTCTCCAAGCAATCATTTATACACTCAGCTACTAGACACACACACCTTATTCCTAGTGGAGAGAACTGATGGAAAATGGGGTGGAGAGGACTCCTAAAGTGGGGCAAAGGAAGGAGCCTTTCCCAGCCCCCATTCCCCAAAGAGCAGCTCCAGCATCTTTGTAACCTCTTCTGCTATGTGGGCTGCAGTGGAGCTACACCAGCATCAGCTTGTGGTGCTGGCAAGCTGCCACAGCTTCCCTGAGCTGTGAAAGGGAGAGGCAGAAACATCTCTGTAAAAACAACTTTGCAAGACAAAAGTTATGTATTTCTTTTCACAGTAAGAGCTTCTCCTTTTTGTCCTGCCACATACATGTGTGCACACTCCTCAACCACATTTCAAAGCCCTGCTGAAGCACCAAAGATGTTAAAACTTCTCAGGATGAAGTAACAAGAACATTTTATGCTGTAATGGGTCAGGGCTCCCAGGTGTGCAGGTAGAACAACTGCCACCCTGATGATTAAAGCAATACAAGATACAGCCTACCACAGGATGGAGAAAAAAATTCCTCCTTTCCTCCATACCCATGTATGAGTTGCAAGTTGCTGGTCCAGATTGTCCCAATAAAAGTGCTATCACTGTCAACAGTGTGAGAGGAATCCTCAGAAGGTTTCTTGTCTGGTCTTCCTGAAGGAATCTGAATTTTAAATGTGCAAAATAAATGCTGAGTATCTGCCATGACTACTACAGGAAGAAAAAAAGAAAAACGTCACATTATAGCTCATGTCTCTCAAGATTCTTTGATATCAGGAAACAAAATACGCAAGTACAACTGTTTTTCTAACTTATTTATCTTTGGGGGTTGCCAGAGGAAGGTCTTTTTTGCCTTCCAGACCACCACAAAGTTGAGACATGAGGAACAAATGATCATTCACATGACTCTTCTGTGAAAGTTCTGGATTTTCCAAAGGGCCGTTTACAGTTACATGTTTATTCATTTTTCCAGTCAGTGAGCATTATAAAAATAAAGGACAGAAAACCAGAGGTTATGCTAATAATTCCCAAGTGACTGTCAAGAGCGTCATCATCAGTTTTAGTCTCTGATGCAGATGATAGCAGAGTTTCTCAGGAAGCTAAGGGAAGACACAGCCCAGCATTGTGAAATCGCTTAGAAGCTAATAATTTGTAAAATTTGTATCCGTAAGGTCATATCAACAATTGATTTTTAGGTGATTCTTTGAATTATTGGTACCATTTGTCACATTCTCTGGCAGAAACCAACTGTAATAGTTGTAGTTAGGTAGTTAGGAATTTTCCATCAGAGCTGAAAAGCCCTGATGGTCAGCAAATATATCTATGACTTAAAAAAACCAAACCTTTTAATTGAAGAAACAGTACCAAATTTCTGGTCTTCTGACTTTCAGAAATATTCTGTACTTGAAATCTGACATTTAGACTGTTTTATTTTTTATTGGATTTTCTCTCTTACAAAAAAACAAACAAAAAAAATCAAGTCAAATTAGAAAAATTCTTTGAACTTGACTAAATACTGAGAAGGTTGGCCCATTTTACTGCCCTCCAGCATGATTCACTGAATAATCCAATCTGTTGCCTTACTCGAGTAGAGGTGACATAAACTATACCTTACTTCCTCATGGGGATGTTGACAATAGATAAGCTGTTCATCTGCATTAAGTGTAACAATTATTCTTTGTGATTTCTCCTTTTTGAAACATCTGAACATTCTGAAGAAAACAATACAGACTGCTAAGCCACACCAAAACAAAAGCTGTTACGGACAAAAAGTTGTACTGTTGGACAAAAGCACAAAATTGTCTTTAGAGACACCTTTGTGCATAAGTCTCACTGTCTTTATCATGTTATTTGTCATGTGATTTCACCCTGGATTTTTTCTACTATCCAAAGTAAGTGAAAACCAGTCACTTTTAATGGAAGGACCTTTGATATGTCCATTCTTATGTTTTTCTACATATACCTGTTCCTATTGTGAATTTACATCATTCTATTGAAATGAACCTGGTGAAGGGGTGAAGTGGGCTCTTCATATTTAAACACTCCTTTTTCCATTCTGTATTCACAAAGGATTTGGTGTTAAACTCAGGGAAGTTAATGGGAGTTTTTCATTCATTTGCATTGAAAGACATGCTGGAGAATCTCATTCCAGTCCTGTAGCTTCCCTTTATTTTCTCTCTTTACCCTATTTCTTCTTT
>VXAX01004657.1:138848-158955 GCA_013399835.1 Leptocoma aspasia
AAAAAAAAAAAAAAATTGAGATATTCTTGGTTGCCCCCATGTCTTTTCCATTTGCATCATGCATCCTTCCCAACCCTTGTCACATGCCTATCAGGTATAACAAAGTGTGTCTAAAAAAGCTTCCTGACTTTCTTATTCTCATTAATAGTGAAATTTGTTTCTCCCGCATACAGGACAAAGTCAAATGCTTTGTGGAAATCTAATAGAATCAACTCTCCACTCTGGAGTTACGAGATACAGCCAAAGGAAAAATACAGGCACAACTTCTGGACCTGAACTGTTCTTGAGAACAACTGCATAAGCAATACTGTGGCATTGTGCCAAAACTTCTTAGCTTTGCTGGATGTAGACTGACTCACAGGATCATCTTAGCTCTCTCTGTAACCTCTGCACTGGTTGATCTGCAAACCAAATTGTCTTCCCCTGCATAATGGGGGATGACTCTTCCCTTTATCGAGCAAATTGTCTGTGTCATCTAAAAGGTTATTTAGGCAAAATGTTGAGATTTTAACCTCAGATAAAGATATTTGCAACATCTTAACTCTGTCCTGGTTTGAGACTCCCTTTTTTTTCAAGAGAGACAAAATGGAGCATCATGTGGGAGCAACCAAGGTCACTAGGAAAGCAAGGCACCCCCAATTTCCTCACCCTTGTAGCCATATGAAAAGCAGAAAAAGCTTTGGCTCTGTGTAAGCCCTGCTCAGCAATAACAAAAACATCTTTATATTATCAGCATTGTGTTGATAAGAACATAATCTCAGCCACCTCTCTAAATGAAAGACAGAGGTAAGACAAGGCTCTGACTTAAATAGCTGTGGAGTTAGCAAGAACACTATATGCTGCAGAAAGTTAAATCAGTGGACCTTGGGACTATTATCTAATGGAAACAGACTAAGCATTGCTGTAGGCTGTAGGCTGAAAAACTTCACTGGTAAGTGCTACACTTGAGGAAGAAAGCTGCTCTCTAACTGTAATATGTCATGAGATAAATCAGCTTTCAGGAAAAAGGATGTAGAACTAGTTGGCATTTGGGCCTAAAATTGATAGAAAGTTATAAATTCTTCAAATACAATTGTTTATTTAAACAGGTAAACATATTAAATATACTTTACTAAATACTAAATATGCATTTCAGAAGATCCAGCAGGTTACAAAACAATGGTAACTAGCCATTAGAACAGGGTATTTGTATTTTCACTCACTTGAAGTAGTAATATAGGGATGACACATCTTCCAGTCGCCACCAGCAGCTCTGAGCAGGAATCATTCCATGAATTTCCCAGGCTTATGTTACATATGTGTCCTGGTTTTGGCTGGGGTCGAGATAATTTTCTTAACAATGGCTGCTCTGGAGCTATGTTTTGGATTTGTGCTGAACACAAACATTGATAATATAGAGATGTTTTTGTTATTGCTGAGCAGGGCTTGCACAGAGCCAAGGCCTTTTCTGCTTTTCATATGGCCACGGTGGCGAGGAAATTGGGGGTGCCTGGGTGGTTGGGAGGAGACACAGCCAGGACAGGTGACCCAAACTAATTAAAGGGATATTCCAAACCATATGACATCATGCTCAGGATATAAAGTTGTGAAGAAGCAGGAAGAGGGGGACATTTGAGTGATGGTGTTTGTTGTCCCAAGTCACCATTGTACGTGATGGGGCCCTGCTCTCCTGGAGAAGGCTAAACACCTGCCTGCCCACAGGAAGCAGTGAATTGATCCTTGTTGTGCTTCACTTTTGTACAAAGCTTTTGCTTTCTCTAATAAACTGTCTTTATCTCAACCCACAAGTGTTCTGGCTTTTACTCTGCTGATTCTCTCCCCACTCCTGCTGGTGGGAGAGTGAGTTAGGAGCTGTCTGAGGCTTAGTTGCTGGCTGGGGTAAAACCACAATAATAGATGTGCTGGTTTTGACTGAGATAGGGGTAATTTTCTTCACAGTAGCCGATATGAGGTTGTGTTTTGGATTTGTGCTGGAAACAATGTTGATAAGACAGGGATGTTTTAGTTACTGCTAGGCAGTGCTTACACAGTATCAAGGCATTCTCTGCCTCTCACATCACCCCCACCACAACAGTATGAAGCCAGCCTGTTATCACCATAATGATCCCTTCTGTTTTAAAAGCTCTGAATACTATACATAATCCCTGTAATTAATCTAGCTCCATAGGCTTCTGTTTACGTGTCAGTTATTTTGGCTGTGTGTATCAGAAGAAATAACTGGTTGTGCCCAGTCAGGGTTTATTGAAAGCAGGGAATTACTATTTGGAGCAAAGTCTGTTTCTAAGAAGCCTGCTGTATAAGCCTATGCTCATTGGAAACACCAAAGTTGATCTTGATGACACATCCTATTTGCTGAAAGTTTACGGTAGATTGACTCATGCAGTTTTATGTTGTGCTCAGTTCAAAACACTTTTTTTTTTTTGGTTGAGTGGTAGCTGTTTCAGTGGTTACCTTTTGGTTTGATGGTTTGTTTTTATAGGGCAGAGAAAGTTTACCCAAATTACGAGCAGTTGCCAGTATTGCCTGAAGAAAAATGTCATCCTGACATTGATTTCTTTGGGGAATGAATCATGCAGCTATATAACTTTTAGCAGAGCTGTCTGTCTAGATTTGTGATCTTTTTCTTTCTTTTAGTACAAAGTTTGTCACTTGAAACAATGTGTGATGTCTCATCTTAAGCATATTTATAGTTTTCCCCCTGTTTACCAACAGTTCTGTTCTGTGTGTCATTCGTGTCTGGCATATGCATCATCGCTAGTTCCATTTCAGTATAGAAACCCATAATTTCACTTTATATTTTGTGCATATGCATCATTTTTGTGGCTATGTTTTATCCATGAAGGGGCATTACAAGGAGGCCTTCTTAATGATAGAAACCATAACGTGTCCCAAATATAGCACAGTATGGATAATTGCAGACAGGAGTTTAGGGGTATTTTGGTTTTGACAATTAATGACTGCCTACATGGAAGTTTTATTGAATTTCATCACATAAAAAACCGTGAACAGAAAACCAATGACAGATTCCTTTGGAGACCTCCCTTGAGCTCATCTAATCCTAAGAAAATCAAAATGGCCAAATCTTTAAATCAGCACAAACCTAAGTAATGAATACATTTCGATGGATTTCTTCAGGCCAGCTCCTGTTCACTTGAAATCTTCCATTTATGAGGAAAGGACTGAGGAATCCCAGGAGCAGCAAAATCAAAGCAGCAGATGTTTCTAGTCTGGTTCTAATCTCATGTAATCAGAAAAACAGATAAATCATAACTTCTCACTGTCTCATCCCTGCTTTCTTTTTAAGATCGATAATTCTCTTCTTTCCTTGTTCTATTATTGTGGGTCCCTGTTACTTACTATTTATTAAGTGCTGACTGATGCAAATCTTTGGAGGTATAAAGCCATAATGTTTGCCCTGATCTTCAGGGGCTCTAGTCAACAAATCTCATCTCTTGCCCTTTGTTTCCTTGAAAAGGGGCAGCTCAGCATTCAGTTTCTGACTCCATTGCCTGCCTGCCCCCCATGGAGCAGCACTCACTGGACATGTGCCTGTCTGTATGGCAGAGCATGACAGCAGGTACAGTCATCACATCTGAGGAAGCTGTCACTAAGCATTCAGCTACTGACTCATTCCTCACCACAAATCCTTCTTAAAGTAAAACACGTGAATATCTTCCTAGTGCTAATTGGCAGTAATTCAAGTTCAGATTGATTAAGCCTAGAAATCATTTTTTTTAAGTTACCATTCAAAATAAGCCAGTTCCAGCTGGGGAACTGGCAGAGGCAGCATTGAGCAGGATGCAAGTCAAAATCTATTTCCAGTGTTCATCTGTACCCCTGTGAAATTGGCTTCCCACCTCTGTGAGCTGGTGCTGTGCCATCCTTCTTCATGGGTACAAGGGTGGGCAGCCAAGCCATCGTGTGCACACACTGGCTGTGGGCAGGAAAGGCACGAATCCAAGCCCAGGAATGTGGATGCAACAGCATGGCTGGAGTGTAAGCACAGATTCAAGAGTAAATGGACCATGTCAGCAGCATGAAGCTGGAATCACCTCTGATATCAGCCAAACAGCCTCCTTCTCTGTGTGAAGTCATTTTCATTGCCAAGGCATCAAGACATATACTGCACCAGAAAAGAAAAGAGGTGAAAAAGAAGAAGAGCAGTCAGATCTTTGTGATGGGTTGTATATTCATGCTCTCCCTGCTCTTTGCACAGCCCTTTTGCTTTTGATTAGGCTGTTGGTCTTTGGAAAGAGAACAACAGATCTGTGATGCAGCACTATGGATGTTTTCCATGGCAAACCTCTTCTGTGCTGTAAAGCCAAGGACCAGTTAAGATGAGAGGTAATCTCTTACCATTAACCCAACTGCTCATTAAGTTCAGGTTTATTAAGTACTTCTGGCAAGAACTTAAGGATGTGCTTTTAACTGCCCAAGGGGTAAGACCTCTGTGCCACAGAACAGTACAAGAACCTGCCAGGATCTACTCTTTGCTCCCAACTCATGCTGCTCTGACCAAATTGCAAGCACCTGGCAGATTGTGGCAATTTCCTGTCCCCTAGACTGAAAGTGACCCTGAAACCCATAAGAATCAAGCTGGAATCTCCAAAACACTTGGAGAAATGACAGTGCTACATAATGTTTTACTGATACTGTTGGACACAGTCTGACATTGTCTTTGGAACTGATTTAATCTTACTTGTAAACTCATAAATTCTTTTGAATACTGTCATAAAATTCCATACATTAAGTAAAACCATGGCCCAGTTTTTGGTGATGAGAATTACTGTGCTGATTTATGAACTCTTCTTCTATATCTGTACTTATATTGCTGCAGCCAGAGAGCAGGTATATTAAAAAGCAAAGCATCCAAGTAGGTGTCACTTCCCATGTGGGGATGCGGCAAACAAAAATGTGAAGTCTAGGAGAATCCTGCCTCAGGAGAAAATGCAGAAAGCTTTGTGGTTCTCAATAGTTTCCATCAATGACAAAGTCATTACTATTCAGAAATCTTTTTATAAGCCCTGTAGCTCATTTTTTTCCTTGCCAGAGGTGGCTCAGCAGTTATTCCAAGTGATGTGAATTACTCCAAACTGGTAGAAGTCACAGCAGTCCTTTTATCCAGTCTGTGCTAGTACTGTACTTGATATGTTAAACCACTATTAAATGAAAACCCAGCCATAATGACATCACATTTTACACCTAAGCAAGTATCCCCAGTTTAGAGCCATGCATATGAATTGGGGAGTGGAGTCCAGCCTTCCAGTTTCCGAATCACATGTCAAAATGTCCAGAGGTATCAGCAATAATCATCACCTAGTAGGAAAACCTTATAATTTTAAAACCTTTCTTCGTTACACAAAATTTGAACTTGTAAAAAGACTTAATTCATTAGCAGGTTAAAGAAAAAGAAAACCAAACCAAAAAAAACCACAACAAAACAAGGGGCTTTCTGAGTATGAGCTCAGAATGAAGGAGTTTTATTCCTTTAGTTTTGTTATGCTATCAAGTGGAAAATAAGCCACCACCATCACCCTTGCCTCCTTTACACTAGCAAACAGTCTGGCAGACAATAACTAGGAAGATGGGAGAATGAGGCTCAAAACTTTCCTTTTTTTGCCAGAAGGACACCCACACAGACATGAAACCAATGTTACAACACATTACACAACACTGTGCGTCCCCAAACAGCAGGGAGACAACTTGGGACGTAAGACAGAGTTCACTGGGCAGGACAGACGTCTTGAGACACATTTAGTAGCAGGGTTCAGGCAGTGACCAAGGCCAGGAGCCTCTGGGTTTGGTGGGAGGTTTTCAAGCTTTCTCTGTTTTCCTGCTCTCTCATTTTCCTCACATCCTTGCCCTCCCTTTTAGCTGGATCTTGCAGGGCAGGTACCTGCCTACTGGTTTGTTGATGTTTCTTTAGCAAACTGCTGAAGGAAGAGCTAAAAGCTATTTGGCTCTAGCTCTCTTCAGAACGTACGCAGCAGAGTTTGAACTGAAAAGGAAGAAAAAAAGGGAAACTAAATCATTATAAATCTAGATGATCTGTATAATAAGAATCTATAAGGTGGGTAATGCAAAACACATCAGCTGAATTCTAGGGCCAGGAGAGTAAGATCAAGTAGGACTGGTAGAGCTTGAGGTTTGAAGTTTTGTTGTTGCTCTGCATGACAGACAGGTTTTTCATATAAAATCCACAGATCAGCACATCACCTGTGTACCACTTAGTCATTTTAGGGTTTTCTCCTGGACACAAGCCTAACATCTGCCATCTCCTGTGACTATGTCTGCCCCCATCACATTGCTTTTTCCAGAGCACTCCACACAATTCACCACTTCATGGAGGGTTTCAGAGCATGCTGGAAATCAAAGCTCAGCTTTGCACAAGGTTCTCTCAGTTTGTGTTGCAATGTCAGCCATTTTCTGTTCTTTTAATAAGTGTTAAAGAGAGCCAAATCAACCTTTTTCAATTTGTCATGGTGGGGAGTATATCTAGCCTCTTGGATACCTGTGCACTTGTGCACTGCTTTGCTACTAATCCATACTAAGAACTTACAAAGAAAACACAAAAGACTGCACACCAGTGATGTTTCAGTTCACATCTGTGTGTCCAGGTCTGTTTCTAAATAGAAATTCTTTCATTAGCCATGAAATCTTCTGTTTAATTGCTTACATGATTTTTATTTTTTTAAGAATGGAGCCTCAAACCAGAATGGGAAGGGTATAACTAGGCAGGACAGAAGTGTGATTCCAGGCAGAACATTATATTTGGTTCCTATTTCTGCAGCCCAAAATAACAACTCTCCAAAGAGCATCAGAGATGTTCAAATTCCAGAGCCAGAAATGAGCTCCATAGCTCAAGACATGATGTGATCTCTAGGAGGAGAGCGAAGAACTCTGAATGACAGAAATGCCTGAGATAAGAATGTAAAAATCTGAGGCTGGGTACATGCCCATAATCGCTCATGTGTAAACAAACAGTTAAATTTATGTCAGGGAGCAGCATGTTTAGTTTTCTGAAGAAGACATGTTTCCCAGAAGGAATTACATAAATATTTATGAAAATGAAGCAGGAAATATTTTCCCAGGGTAGGACACTATGCAGCACTGCATCAGGTCAGTAGAAGCTGGGGTTTATTTTGTCAGTCTTCCCCTGGAACTGAATCATTGCCCTCTTGCTTGCAAAAATCTGTTCTGACACAGGAAGAGGCTGCACTTAGATAAACACAATTACAAGCCACACTGAGTATTTCATTTCTATCACATCTCTGACTATATGTGAATGCCTTACATTTTTGGATAGCTTCTCTGAGTGATTGCATGGAAAACAATAGCAATAAGTATCTATCTTAGGCCTCTCTGAAAGTCTGGTGCCATTTTGTCAAAGGTGTCTTCAGTAGAACTGAAAGCCTGCAGGCTGACAGACAGAGAAGCATTCTCAGTCCAAATGTTCACAATAAAAGGGTTTATAAAACGTTCACTGTGAGCCAGGACATTCTTGCTAAGTGCAAAAGTTAGAAGCAAGTTGTAATGCAGTGCTACCTGAGTGAGCAGAAGTTACACCCAATTGAGGTCTGTTTGCCAAATGGAGTACAGGGTTCAGTACTGCACCCCATAAAGCATCCAGCAGCTCTCTGAATCTGTGCTCTGCAGCCCGAGCTCCTTATGAGATTTCAGTGCTGACCAGCTGTTCTATTCCCTGGGCACCAGCTGCCTCCAAATCCCTCCTGCCTCTCAGCAGGTCTGTACAGCTGGAACCTGTGTCAGCTTTTCTGTTTAAGGGCTAAAAGCTGAGGGGAATAGGAGTGGGAAAGGAGATGTAGGAGTGGGAAAAGAGAGGTAGGAGCATCCCAAGAAGGGGTTGTAAGCTCTAGTGCAGACCTAAGGTTCTCCCAGAGTGCTATCCCCATGTCAGATCAGAAAAAGCTCACACCCATCCCTCAAGGTAGCCAACTCAACAGAGACTCAAACTCATCAGCAGGAAACCAGAGAGATCATAGTTGATAGTGGAGCATAAATGTCTATACAGCTGAGGCTGATGCAGCCTCTCAAACACCCAACAAGATGTTGGATGATAATCTATAATCATTAGAGTCCTACAGGCTCTGTTTACTAAACATATAAGCCATAAGATTTTGAACAATTTGGTCCTTAGGTTGGTTGTTTTTCCAGTTATTTTCAGACATATCAAAATCTAGTAATTGTTTATATCTTAATCAGAGGAACTGCAACTGGTGGAGACTGTGTTTACAGGCTTGAGTAGCCATTGCATGGTGTCAAAACCAAAACCAGCATTTTACAAAATAGCCCTAGGATTACTTTCCCCTCCCTACACATTGCAAACCACAATACTCTGCCCTTCCTTTTCCATTTTCTCTAAGCTTTGCCATCATGATTGATGTATCCAGTATGACAGAATGAAACACCCCAAATCATCATGACCCCTGACACCAGAAGAGAAACCATCTAGAATCCCAAAGCAAAGAAATATTCTACCTTTTTTTTTCTTCAGGTGCTCCCAAGTTTATTCAGTACAGTGAGGTACAGAAGGGGAATGTTCTTTTTAATGCTGAATTTGAGTCAGAAAGGATGCCACTCTCAACACTTATGGCTAAACCAGCCCATGGTTACAAGCAGGTTGTATTAACCTGCAGTCTAACCACAGGATCTGTTACTCTACAAATGATGAAAATTGGCTGCAGATCTGGCCACTTTTGATGAACAGTATTTCAGAATGTTGTCTGTGCTCCTTATAGTCCGTTGACATTTAACTACTAACATCTGAAGAGTAAGCAAGTGAAGGTTATGCAAGTCTCCAAGGAAGCTACTTGGCCTCCAAATAGACAATGCTCAAGACAAAGGTTACATGACTAGTGCTCATCTCAAAGAACAGAATATTTCTGGATACTTTTTTGTACCTTTCAGTGTTTCCTTCACATGCCCTTGGAAGCGTTTGTTTTGTGACTTCTATGTCTGGATGATGTGGCCTAGTTTGTTTTTCTTCCTTGCCCACAGTAATTTCTTTAAGCCTGATTCAATGAGAATTAATATGCACAATAGGCACTTTGCTTCATTAAATCTCCAGCAATGAAGCTGCTTGAAGATTTTTCAGTGAAACTGGTTTGATAAATACTGGTTTGCCAAAACCAAGCTTTTTGTGGTAGTGCATCAATTTTGATAGATTCCCTGTTAAGGCAGGTTTTCTAGCTCCAGGACAGCATTCCTGGTCCAACACATGGGAAGACATAACTGATTAGTACACACCCTTGTAATAAAGGACTATAATCTTAAGGATCTACTGCAAGCACTGGTTTGAACTAGGCAGAGAAATAATTAAAATCTGGATCTCCTACATTTTGAATGTTTTCATTTAAAGTTTTCAGATCCATTAAATCTAATTTCTTACAGTATTTTCAGGAGGCCTGTTAGTGTCATGGAAGGTGGGGTGGGAGGTCAGGGAAGAGTGGAGTCTTGTTTTATTTTCTAAAGTGGAATGAAAACATTTGTAAATGATCACACCACTGTCAGAAAAATGTTCCCTGCTTAGTCCTGGATAGTAACTGAAGTAGTTAAACAAATGGTTTCCTCTCTCACTTACACTTTACCCCTCTTTATCCCTGATAAATAACAAACAAGTCACTGTAAGTCTCTCAGTACTGTGGAACAGATAGCATCATTCATGTCAGTTTGGCAACATTTCCCAAAATGCCTCCTCCAACCCTAAGTACACTAGCTTCCCACTCCTACGCTCTCTATTCTTGCTCTTACATTGACCTTCTGCTCACAAAATGGAAAGTGAAGAGAAGAAAAAATTAAATAAAACAGATTTACAGTGTACAAGTCAGAGGCACAGTGCCCAATGCAAATCACAGAGGAACAAGTTTATTTCTGGTATGACTCTACTCAACTATAATCCTGGTTTTGTCTTTCCTCCCCCTCTAGCTGTTTGTACCCCTTATCAAGGCCACATTTGAGGGGGTAAGTTAGATGACATTCTTTAGGACAGAGACCACTATTTATTTCTGAAAAGCACTGTATACAGTTTAAAAAAAAAGTGTTTTGGAAAGGGGGACAGTCTGTGAGCAGGCTAGAAAGGAAAAGGGAGAGGATTATCCTGACCCTTCTTGGGACTTTGGCCAACATTTTATCACAGATGAAAGCCTGAAGTCAGAGCCTTCCTTCAGGCTTTAAGTAAAGGTATTCACTTTTACATCAGTACTGCTATTTATTCTGTATGCCCAAAGGTTGAAACGCAGGACTAGGGAACCAATGGTCTCTTAAATAACGGGGAAAGCCTCTCAAAAGCTATTAACATAGGAAATGCATTTTTTCCTAGAATGGAAAGCAAAAACCCTCTCACACATTACACAGCTCAAAAGCCTAGTTCAGCTTTTTTAGTAGCTGTCTCATTTTGTGAGAAACCAGAAGTTAACAAAATTCCTGGAAATATTACAAATAGTCATGTCCCATTTATTTTTTGCCAGGCTATCTTGAACATCCTCCTATCCCTGGTTACTGTGCTCTCCTTAAGAGAAAGTTAGAGTTCTTCCTAGGAAGGGATTGCACACAGGTAGGTATCTGTCATAGCTCCTTCCAAAAGGAAGGATGCATACAACTTTCCATCCAAGAGGCCTCCTACACTGGTTTCAGGATCCCAGCACCCAGCTGAACTCCTGAAGGTTACCTCAGGATTCAAACCAGTTGGAGTTTCCTCTGGACAAGCCAAAGATAACATTCTGTTGGGATCTATGCTACACCACTGTCCCGATATATGGCCTCTCCCAGTGCATGGGAAGAGTGAAATGAGAGAAGTTGATGCAGTCATTCAAGGTCATCTTGTTCTGTGTCTTCTGTCCTGAAGTTTGTGCTTTCTGTACTGTCTACCAACACGATCTGGGCTTGGGGGTAGAGCTGTCTGTAAGCATAAACCCATTATTTGTGGGTTTCAGGCTAAAACACCCATGGATAATGTCAACTTTTAATTTGCCACTCTGGGGACTGTGAGTACCTGGCACCCAAAAGGTGAGATATAGCACTGGGGATTTCCATCCACAGTGGACTGGCAGCTAATCTGTTGTCAGTAGCAGTCTCCTTGGTGGAAAGCTTTTATGGAAAAGTATCTCTACATGTTATATGCAGTCTGCATTACTCTTCCAGCACACAACTAGCCAAATGTATCCTATAACTAATTAGTACACACTTGGATACAATACCAAAGTCTTTTGTCTCTTGAGTAAGTGAAAAGCTGGGCTTGAAGAATCAGTGCTGAGAGGAAAAAAATTACAAGAGAGATATTCCCATATGTTGGAGAAATTTTCCATGGCAAAAGCAGCTAAATGTCTCACTCAGATAAGAGATAAATTGGAATAAACAGCTGTCAGTGTTAAATAAATATCCTGGATAATGTGCAGGACAGAAATAACTACAGCATTGTCAAACTCTTTTCTTCACTTTATTTAGCTGTTCTTGCATGTAGCTCCCAAGCTTTCCACTGCTCCAGTTAGTGAAGCATTTATATTTGAGTCAGCTGCATTTCTTAAGACTGTAACAACGAAAGGCATTTCCTGAGAAACTGCAAGGATGAGCAGCAAGAAAGAACAACAGCTAAGGAAATATGGGACCCTTGCAGTGTTTTTTATCTTGCAAGTTCAGATTTTTGGTTTTGATGTTGATAATCGACCTACAACAGATGTCTGCTCAACACACACAATTTTACCTGGACCAAAAGGTGAGGAATGATCAGGTTGCTAATGCTGAGACCAGTACTGATAAAGTCTGATTTTTTTAATCAATAGAGACTTGGAGGGCTTGTGGCATGGGCTGGGCATGAAAGATGTGAAATATTGTAGACTGTACAAACGAGTAAACTGTAACTGTAATGGGGGGAAATGAAGAAGCAAGGAGATTTAAATTTTCATTTCTTTAGTTTCAGGAAGTGTCACATATTTTCATATAAGTTAGAGGTGTCTTTTTGTATCCTTCTCCAGCCACACAAATCTTCTGTTATTTCTTGTGCTCATCACACAATGAAAACAGCTAACAGATACAAACTGAGGCACTTGTTTAAAAGTAGGCACATATTGTGAACTGTTAGTGGTCTGCTTTGCATCTACAGATAGGGAGAGATATACAATATTTAAAATGGCCAAACTGCCATTATTTTCAAATGTTTACTTGTAAATACATCTCTGCTACATTCATCAGACCTGATCTACTAGCTCTTGTTGAATTAAACAGGACCTTTGCTACAGATTTCAACAAGAACTAGATAAACTCTGGCATGTACAGATCTTTTATCTTTAAAACACTTTGCAAACATCTGAACCAAATTTTCTGCATTAACTTACTTTTTCTCTAAGACAACTAACGTCAGTGGAATTGCCTGAAGGCTATCTTATTAGGTCCATGACACACAAATCTATCTTGCAGTGACAGATCTAAAATATATATTCCACATCATGGCTATTGCAGTTTCAAACTATTGCTTTCTTTTTAGTAATTCATCGTATTTTTCTATAGGCAACAGACTGAGAGAAAAAAACTGCAGCTGATTTAAATTTAAAGGAGCAAAAAGATTATCAAGTTGAGCACTGCTACAGACTCATTTGTTTTTATGATGGATTATTCAAATGCATGTTGCTTAAAGGACCATTTTTAATCAGGAAATTAATTTCTTTATGATTACAATCCTAGCTTAAACTTTTCCTGCCACAGCACAAATGCAGAGAGATGTAATGATCCCAAGGGAGCTAGTGGGTGTTTAGTTAGTATCTAAGTAATGGCAGGCTGGAGAACAAAGTTTGACAGAATTGTGTTTAACAAGTCACAAGGCTAATGAGGGGGTCCCGTGACAACACAGAGTAGCTGGGACTCCAGCTGGCTTCTGTGGTCTACCCTGTATATGGGTATTCTGCTACTTTAGATCACCATCCCCAAGATCCATGATTAGTGGAAGGAGTACTGAGTATAAATCACTTCCAAATTACTAGTTCATATCTACTGCAGGTCATCAAATACATTTTGGAGACTATGTGATATGATCCTGTAGATTAATTTCAGTTCCTACCGGAGCTGAACTCATCCAGGACAGTTACAAGTAGCCCTTAATGGTTTTATCTTCCAGTCATCTGGGCAATTAAAGACTGAGCAGGCTGAGTGTATGAACTACCTTGTTGCTTCTCAGGCATCCCTTGTAGCCAAGATTGAAACATGCTTACCTAATATGCCAGAAGAAAGTCTGTCCTGCTGTCAGTTTTCCTTCATCCATCTTATGTCTCTGACTCGGAGCACATGATCCCAGCCACAGGCAGAACTTTGCTGTTTAAATTCTAACCTTGATAACGGACAAGCCTCTGACTTTTGCTGCTGTAGTTTGTATTCCCTGTGCTACATCTTGTGTCCCTTTGTCCACTGTTCTCTTAACAATGGGTTTTGACTCATCCTGAACAAGTTTTACCCCCTTACCTCCACCTGCTCAGCGTCTCAGCTATGGTAAAATACGGTGGTGTTCCCAGAAGACAGAGGTGCTGATCTCATACACTACATTGACCAGCTGTTTCTACCACCACAGGTTAGATTCTTGTTGTGGCAACTTCTTCCATGAGAACATGGAGTTGTCTAATGGGCCAAAGCAACCAGAAGTGCAAGGAATTATAAGGTATTCAACAGCTTATAATTATTCATAATTATAATACCACAATAGCTGTAAGACTTCCTACACTGTCCCACGTCACCTATCCCAGTGCAAGGCATAAATTGTCCTATAGGCTAGATCCAATCCGTGTTCTGCAAGTGGGATGGACCCCATTCCTATGCAGCAGAGATAGATACTGCTGTTTCCATCACACAGTACAGTGGAGAGGAGAGTTCTGAGGGAGAAGTGGGGGGTGGGGGTTTGGAGAGCTCAGAATTTATAACCCTTTATTGCCTGCATATTATTGGAGGCTGCATGACTCAATCCTCTAGATATTCACAGTTGTTACAGGAGCAAGCTCTCAACCTCTTCACATGCTCACCCTGAAAATCACCTGTTCAAGGAAAGATGTGAAGATAGGCCACTTACACAATCCACATGTAACTTGTCCAAGTTACTCCATGCACGCCATATTCTTCCCCTTCAAAAACATCTCTTTGTTATGCTCATACCTGAGATGTCAGACAAGAGAAGTATGACATGAGCAGTGGGATGAAAAAAAAAAAGGGTAATTCCAGGCTGATTATCAGAAAAGTCTTCAAACTGCCTGCAACAGTCCCACCAGCTCCCAGAAAGCATGAGGCAAAACCAGAGGCCATTGTGTACAACAGTAAGAGCTAGAAAATAGTCTGGAAGACTGCAGTCTCCCAGGACGAGAAGGAATGCAGTGAAAGTGCTGTCAGGCTTTGCAGGTTGTGCTGCAGGGACAGCAGCGTGTCCGAGCTCCAGTGCCTGGTGCAGCGAACCCCGCGGGTTCCAGCCCCACCTCTGGTGGCTCACGTGCTGCTCTCCAGGTGCTGCTGTCCCCTCCAGCTACTGGTTCTCCTTGCTGGGGCAAGCAAATGAAACCTGAAGCCTGTTTGCCAAGAATTATGCAAAGAAATATGCCAAATGGGCACTCCAGAAAAACAAAACATTAGAAAGAATAAAATAAGAGGGAGGCAAAAGTTGGCAGTCTTCTCCATTTCCTTTTCTAGGCAACACTTAGGTCTCTTCTCAAAAAGAGGGGATTATTTTCAATGAAAAGAGTCCACTGCAATGGCTTGTACTGCCTTCCTGAAAAATTATTTGAGGTACAGAGCCAGCTAGCTTATATGGCAGTTAAGAACAGAAATGTGTGAGGCATTTTTTAGGATTCTATTGAAATACCCTAGGAACACTCCTGCCCCCCCTTATCCCTCTCTGCCTCACAAAAAAAGTAGGGATTTTCAGTGTTCATAACTAGCGATTTTTTATGTTTGACCCAAGATATTAGGAACAACATGGTCCTAGCTGGGCTGTTGTGGCACAGGAACTCTGAAAACTTACATCTTACATTAGATAACACTTATTCACAGCTGGGTAACTAGGGCAATAATGACCATGTTCTGTACTTCATTGACTTCTTGAGTCCAAAGAGAACCAAGAAATGAAGCATAAATGAAATAATGAATTTTCTAGGGCAGCTAGGTTCTTGGCCTAGCAAAAGTAGTCATGGCTCTATTGCTTACTTTCTACCCTTCCAAGCCTGGAAGCAAAGCAGGCTGGCTGTTGCTGCTGCTGAGAAAGGGTCTGGGACTGTGGGGAGGCAGCAGCTAACACTGAGAGCAAAGGCTCTCTGCTCATAGCAATACTCTCTTCAGCTGCTGGTTGTGGCCCTGGCAGCATCAGGACAATCAGGCTCTGCTCCCCTGGACTCTGCCTTTGAGGGGTGTCCCAGGCTCTGTCCTTTCTTCCAGCCTGCTCTCCCCTAGAGACTGCAAGCTCTGATCTGCAAAGGAAGTTTTAAGTGGGCTATTGACATAGATGAGACAGGACTTTACCTACTCTGAGTAAATCAATAAGCAACAACATGAGGGTAGAAATAAGAAGAGGACGACCCAAAACTCTGACTTCTGAATCCCATTCAATCTGTGAGCAGGGGCTGGCACTGCAGAAGCTGGTTTCACACGGATTCATGAGATCTCAGCACTTCAGCAGACTGGCTCTAGATCTTGCTATATGTCCCTGATCCCAGTTCATTTTCTTTGAAATCCAGACACAAGAACTTTGAAAGTCTTGAATCAGATCCAGGTTGAGACACTGGAATGAGATGAAACCTGAAGAGCACCGGGAGTTTCCCATAGCAGTTCAGATGTAAAATGTTTCCTTATCATTATTTCTGACAAATGATGCTTATAAACTCTGTGACATCGGCTGGTACCTCAAAATAGCATTTACTGTGGTCACCAGTATAGCTGTCCATCTCTCAGCTTTAATTGCGCTTACGCAGTTCCACTCCTGGAAAATCTCAAACTCTTTCAGAAACCAGATATGCTGCTATCCACATTGCCTTCCAAAAATATAAAATGCCTTACCACATCCTATAGCTGTTCAAATCTATAACTAAACTTCCCTCTTAGTGCCTCATTTTTGATCTAAAGAGTCCTTTAATTTCAACACATAATTTTATTTTTCATGGCTTCTAAAATTCCTCATTTTAGCACACAGTAAGTTTCTGGAGATGATCAGCCTGAGCTACAAAGCACGTATGTGGAGACTTAAAACATAAATTCAAAAGATAGTGGGTCTGTATTTCTTACCAATGGTAGTCTGATTCCTCACTGAACCCACCATAATTCATGGATTTCTGAGATAATGTCAGAATGGCAGTGCAACAGGCTGGGAAAATCAAATCAGGCAGACCAAGTAAAAGGAGAATCAAGAATGATTGAAATTATTTCTGTGTTATTAAAGAAATAATGTATATTCCATTCATGCACAAAGGTCCACACTTTCAAATAATTCAAGTCAGCAGAGGTTCACTGAGCCTAATGAAGGCTTGGGTATGCCTCATGCAAAGGAATAGGAGAGGAGGGTATTTCTAATGAAGTAAAATTTATAAGTAGAAAAGCAATCTGAGAACTCATTTTTTTCTTGAAGATCCTTTTTATTTTACAAGGGAAGGGCTTGTATTGTCTAATTTGAATCTGGATGAAGAAAGATAACCTGTGCAAGAATGGTGCATATGTAAGAGCCCTGCATGTTCCTGCAGGACACCTGGGAAGGTGACCATGGGTGCAGTTTCACACTACAGCTGAACATACTACTCAACTCTCAGGTTTTCTGACAAAAAACTAGAGGCCAAACACCTTCTTTTTCTTCCACTCTGACCATATGGTCCCTGCTTCAGCTTGTGCTGGCTCAGCTATTTCACAGACTCACTGAATATTCTGAGTTGGAAGGGACCCAGAAGGATCATTGAATCCAACTGTTACGTGAATGGCCCATCAAGGGATTGAACCCACCATCACCAGGCTCTGGCCAAACCATTCTCTTCACTGAGCTGCTTCAGCTCACTCACTAAAAATGTGTATCTGCCTTATTGATATTCCTCTGTTCAGGGAGATGAATTTCTTCAAAATAGGGTCAAAAGAGTGCTCAACATCAGGCAGAAGAGAGGGAGTCATGCAGGACAGTGCTGGGAACTCAGGGGAGGGGGAAGGACAGGGAAGGGAGCATCACATCAGATAAGCAGCTGATGCCAAGAAATCCTGTCCTCACTAGCCAAATGCAGCATGAAAGCAACAATGCACACTGTTATGGGAAATTTACTAAGGATCTAAAAGACACTGAAAGTGAAATTAGAGGAAATTTTGAGTCTTTCCATTGACGTAACCATGACGCGCTCATGTGTTGGAAACACAAACTGGGCTGTGTTTGCTTATTTCTTAAAGCCTGTGACTCCCTCTGGTGACAAACCCTCTCGGTAGATACTGTGCATGCCCAAGTGGTTCTTCCTGCTCAGGGTCACTCAGTGTCCCAGGCTACAGAGCTAATCCTGTGGCTATCTGTAGGGTTGTTCCAGGAGGGCAGGCATTCAGTTGCTCCTGTAGGATTCTCAAGGCTTCAGAATTATGCTCACCTCCTTATCCTTTTAGTTTAATGCCCAGGAGAGGCATTAAAGGAGAAATCACTTGCACTCTTCTCATTCAGTCTCTGGAGGTGGGGAGGGTCCATCTGCCACCTCAGGTGGGACTAAGAGCATGAAACATGGAGCTCAGCAGAACTGTGTCACACGTAACAAATTCCATACAAAGCCTTTGTGGTAGGGCATTGGCTATGCCTAGGAATGATAAATGCATCTAAGGTAAGCAGTGCAGAGCTGCTTGCCTTGCTTGAGAATACCAACATGCGGTATTCTCATCAAGATTAAAAGAAAGATTCTCATCCTTTCCCCCTCACAGCAAATTAGTCATTAGGCCCAGGGCTTTTCGAGGACTTTTTGGCTGGTAGTGGGATTTTTTCAATTTAGAGTATCTGGTGTAGGAGGACAACTGTGCTGTAGCCCAGCGAAAGTGATGTTTCTATCAGTTGAAAGGGTGGGCATGTCCTGGATTCTGGAGGGAGACATACCTGCAAAAGAGAGCATGAGAGAGCATTAACATTTCTGTAGTATTTTTGCTCAGGAGACGGCAACTGGAGCTGACCTGAGGCCACGGCACACCAGCACACCTGACAAAGTGGTCCCAGGGAGTCTCTTAGCTCCAAGTGTGCTCAGAGGCACTCATGCATAAGCCCAGTTCAGAGTCTCCTCCCAGCTTTAGCCTTCAGGCAGCCTGCAGACATGCTCTCAGCCTGATGCAGATAACTGTGGGCCCCGTAACCCCCAGGAATTACACCCAGGTTTTCCAAGAACCATGATCAGCCCTTGATTACAAGACTTGGAGAGTCACTAAATATCTGTGAACAATATCTATGAATGTGAAAATGTCCTCAGTTCATGAATACAAACCAAATAAATTGCCTACAAAAGACTCAGCAGGGAAATCTAAGCCACTTGAAGGTCAGTAAATGCTAACTAAATAAATTCTTACCAAAGGTAACCTCTCAACATTTAGTTATTTAGTGTTATTTAGTCAAACTCCAAAAAAGACAAACCCCCTTTCAATTGCCTAAAAATCCTGCTGGTGATTAGACCTTCAGCATTTTCCTGAGTTTGTTTACAGAAGGTCTGTGGTTCCCTCTCAATTACAATTATATTTTTCGAATGGCTGCAAAATTTACTTCTTATGGCTTCTGCTCTTCTGCCTTGCATAGTCCCAAGGTGGAGGAGTCTAGTAATTTACTGCTTCAGGTGTTTCTTTTAGCAATCTGGTATTTCACATCTGTGACACAGAAGAAACCAATCAACAACTTGAGGAAATACTAACTAGGCTGAGAAATAATCTTACTTCAGTTAACGACTCCAAGTGCTTTTTCACCCATGCTTCAAATGCCAGTGCAGTACATTATCTGACATCCTTGCAACCACAGTTTTAAAGTGGCAATCTGCAAATTAGGTTAACATTTAACCTGACACTGCCCAAAGTGCAAAGCAGCACAAAGGAGAGGTTAACCTCTAGGTATAGATAACAAGCATATGAAGTCAGGGATCAGAAAATTCATGTTGCACAAAGCACGGTACTACAGAACTCAAAAACCCAGTCCAGAGTACTAGCAGAACAGATTTTTTCTCCTGGAAGATTAAAAAAAAAAAAAAAAGGTGGCTAATGCAGTAGGATGGCTTGTCCACATGAAGTCTCAGAGGAAAGGGATGGATACTTATGGTAATGTAGAAATAAAGCCAAGTCAACCCCTGCTCAAAACAGTCAGCCAATCTCTCACAGTCTCTCCCACCTGGTTGCAAATCATAGCAAGACCACAAGAGGGAAGCACAGCCCAAGAGTTCACGTTTCGGGCCAAAATTTGCGATCCCAGCGCACAGCGGCTAAAGCAGGACACAGCATGTACCGTATCAGCAGGCACTGGGCTTAATCTAGTCTTAAATTAACAATAAAATGGTATCACTAACTAATACTGTTTGTTTCTACCCTTGTTTTGCAATTGCCTACCTATTCTCAGATGACAAATGGGGAGAAAAGCAGGATTAACCTCTATTACAGACAGACAAATTATTGTTCTTCCCATTTTCCTGGATATGAAAAGTAAGACAGAGTGTAGCAGGCTTCTTTACACCAAGATGAAACAGGTGATGCAACTTATTTCCCTCTCCCTCAGGCTTTTAGAGGTATTAAGCAAAAATTTGGATCACATAAGGTGTTAATAAAAGTTGAGGCACTTCCTGATCTCTGGAAATCTCCAGAACAAACTTTGCCACACCTTTCACTCCTCTCACCTGTCAGCTCGCAGGCTGATGGTCCATACAGGACAACGTAGCTTCAACTCCAGCAGCCCCAGGTGTGAAAATCTTGTTCCAAAGTCCCTCAGGAAATGTCAGTGGATCTTTCAGTAGCTCAAAATGTTGAAACTGAGGCAGGAATAAAACATCTTTAGACAGTAATCAAAGCTTCTCCACTTGTATGTTGACTTTCCTTCCTGGGTTCTATTTTTAGGATTAACTGTTTCACAAATGAGGGAGGGAAGGAGGGAGGGAAGGAGGGAGGGAGGGAC
>VXAX01004657.1:159589-185005 GCA_013399835.1 Leptocoma aspasia
GGAAGGAAGGAAAGAAGGAAGGAAAGCAGGAAGGCTCTTGCACAGAAGTCTTCCTTCTGCAGCAAACAACAGTCCCTCCAGAGCCTTTAACTCTACAGAGCAGCCTACCCAGAATTACAGCATATTTTACACAAAGAAATTCATTGCACAGAGAAAGGCTGGACATGAAAAGCCTCCCCCATCTCCCTTCCCTGTCAAAGAACACATTTCATTTTTGAAATATTGCCATGTTGCATTTCTAGTCAAGATTCATCCAGCTTTTCCAGTCTTTGGATCATGCCCTACTTCCTTTCTATTATCACACATACTTCCCCTGTATGGGTTTGTAGACCATGATGAGATCAGCTCTTAACCTGCTCCCAAAATGTCATTTCAGAAGCCCTTTATCAGCCTCTGATAACCTTTCTGAATTTCTGAACTACTGAAAAGTGACTTTTGCACTTTCACAAGGGTTTCACACATGGATTTGGAAAGAACAATTTCCTCGTTAGCACTGAGGTCAACAACAAAATTAAACCATACATTCTCTAGTTCTGCTGTTTGATGGTCAGTAGAATCATAAAATCATAGAATGGTTTGGGTTGGAAGGAAACTTAAAGGTCATCTAGTTCCAATCTCCCTGCCATGAACAGAGACACCTTTCCACTAGATCAGGTTGCTCAGTGCTCCATCCAGCCTGGTCTTGAACATTTCCAGGGATGGGGCATTCACAACTTCTCTGGGCTCACCACCCTCACAGTATGGAATTTCTTTCTCATATCTAAATCTACTCTCCTTCAGTTAAATTCATTCCCCCTTGTCCTGTCACTTCATGTCCTTGTAAAAAGTCTCTCTCCATCTTTTTGGTAGGCTCCCTTCAGGTACTAGAAGGCTGCAATTAGGTCACCCCAAAGCCTTTTTTTTTACAGGCTGAACAAAACCAAATCTCTCAGCCTTTCCTCAAAGGATGTGATTGCTAATCATCTTGGTGGCCTCCTCTGGACTTGCTCCAGCAGGTCCTTGTCCTTCTCTGTCAAGGACCCCAAAGGTGGATGCAGCACTGCAGGTGGGGTCTCACCAGAGCAGAATGAAGGAACAGAATCACCTCCTCACCTTGCTGCCCACTCTCCTTTTGATGCAGCCCAGGAGAAGTTTGACTTTCTGGTCTGTGAGTGCACATTGCTGGGTCATGTCCAGCCTCCCATCCACCAGCACCCCCAAGTCCTGGGCAGCACTGGAACCCAGTACAAGCAGGCATCCTTTCATCAGTTCCCAGCTCAGACCCACAGCTTCAGCTGAATATTTAAGGAGCTTAGCTTTTAGAAATATACACTAGCTTTTACAGTATTTTTAAGACCTAGTAAAAAGAGAGATGTTAAAAATTTATATTGCTGACTGCTTTTAGTCTTTTCTCTTCCTACATTAGCTGTGGAAGCTGGTGTTAAAAACAAAGAGCCTGAGTCAGCCAGCACACACCACATTGTTTCCTCCTTGTCCATCCCTTCAGCACCTGCTTTCTCCCTTCAGTGTGAACTGAAGGTCACCCCTTTATCTTCCTCAGCTTGGGCCACTGACCTTCCCCCCAGAGGGCATCCTGACCAACAGGGTGAGTCTGCCCTTCATAAGAGAGTGAAAAACCCATGGAAGGGTTTTTTCAGGGTAAAGGGACAGACTCAGCTCAGTCCATGTAAATGGGACGGAAAGGTGCCAAACAGCTAAAACTACATTTTATGTGCTGCAATTAATGTGCAGCACTTCTCATCTGCTGTCACTCCACAGAGAGCCCATGACATGCTAGCTCTGACTACAGAAGTAGAAGGTAAATCAGGAATGAGTGGGCAGTATTTTTCAGAAAAAAATGAGACCAATGTAATGATCAGTCTTAAAGCAGCAATGGGAAGGTACTTTCTTTCCAGCACATTAAAAAAATCAATGAGCTATTTGCCACAGGGTATTTATTATAAGGGCCAAAGATATAAATAGGTTTAAAAGGCACAAGGCTAATTGGTGGAGGGAAGAATAACTAGTGGCTGTTCATGAGAGGAGGGAAAGCAGCACTAAAACCATTTCTGTCAGAGGCTGGAAGTGGCTGCCTGGGTCATAGCACACCTCAGCTCCCTGGACACTTTCTGCTGGGGCTGGAGGCAGCACCCTTGGTGAGACAGGTTATTGGTCTTGTCACACACTGCTGTTCTGTCCTCACCTCTCTGGCTGACATCCAGACAGGCTTCCCTGCCTTGGCTCTCCATATCCTGAACGACAGCCTTCTCCCCTCCTGGGCAGCAGGCGTGGGCACAACTGGCTGCCACTGCCACGTGAGATCCTGGCTGAGCTAAGAGGCTGTGGCACTGCTTCCATTGCACAGCAAGGCTCACTGCCAGCATGGGCAGGGAACAACAGGAGAGGCTCTGGAAGGCTGCCTGTGTTCAGTGATGGCTCTTTGGTGCAGGTGAGCTGTGTGTCTCCTCCCCACCTCTGCTGGGGGGAGGAAAAAAATCTTAGGATTTGACTCCAAACTAAGACGAGAAAATCATCTTTAGTTCTGCCTCCAATTTCCTGCATAATGCAAAGCAACATTGTATGCTGCTTGTGGAAGGAAATAACATTTCTTTCTGACTAACTGCTGCCTTGCACCTTTAGACTATATGCTGCACAGTAAGAGACTGTCTCTTCCAACAGTGAAAGTGCTTATCCAGAGCTATACAGGAGCCTGTGTAATAGGGTCTCAATCTCATTTAGAGAAATCTCTGCACTACCATAATAAATGCAATGATTTTGCCTCTTACAGATAGTCTGTGTATGACCTTTCAAAATAAAGCATTGGAGTAATTGCAAAACAAGTTTCTTGTATCAACGTACAAATACCATCTGTCAAAAAATGAAGGCAAGAATTATGTCATATTAAGTGCCAAGGTCTATGTCAAGATCTATTTCAACATATTTACATTCCTCTCATTCTGAACACATCTGCATACCCTGAACACAGAGTCACTAGGAATGGAATCACTAGGAACAATTAATAAACACCTTTTCCCTCCCTTGGCAGTTTGCCCCTGTGAGCACAAGTTTCCCAATACCAAAAGACTGGCTTATTTATCTGCTTTATAGCTAATAATGCTTAAAGTGTAGGAGTAGAAATTGCTGTTGTATAATTCTCATGTTGTAACAGCCTCTCTGAAAGGGAAAGTTTTTAGCTTTTACTTATGATGGTCAGATTCCTCATTTCTTTTGTGGAAATATATCCCATGGCTACTGTGCCTTCAATGTGAAATAAAAAGAAATCAGTAGGAAAAAAAAAAGTCTGTGAACTTTTCTTTCTGAGTGTGTATAGTTGTACTTACTGCACTGAGAGAAATGTACCATGATGCTTTATTTTCTGTTTGTTTGGAAGGGGATGAAGGTGAAAAGGGAGACAGAGGAGAAGTAGGCAAACAAGGAAAGGTTGGACCGAAAGGACCAAAAGGTATTTATGATGGTTTGTTGGCTACTGCTGGTATATGAATATCATTATACATAACTGTATTGATGCATATGATTGGTGTTTAATGCTTTTCATTCCTGTTTCACCAGTGGATTTCACAATCCTGTCAAACATTAATTGGTGAACATAACAATACTTAGACAGCTTGGTTCAATTCCTACTGATACTTAAGACATAAATATATATGGCTGTCATGAGTGTGATTCAGAAAACCTAGATCATATACATAATCAGAAAAATTACTCTTACTGAAATTAGCCTTTAGCTGAAATTGAATTTTGAGCATTATTGCCTAGCAGTACATCAGGGTGTTCAATAAAATTTGGTTTCAGTTATCTGTATTCTGCAGAAAAGCAAACAAAGCCATACACACAAAAAAAAAAGTTCCTCTGATCAAACAGCATCCAAGATGAGAACAAGGAATCACAGATGTTTCAGAACTTGGCTCAATTAAATATGTCCCATACCCACAGTGTGACCTGGGCAGATCATTTGGAGGCACCAGGTGTGACCATGTCAGCCTTGTTTGCATACTGTAATTCAAAAGGTTAATTTATCTTTAGACTTTAATGATAATGCATATCCAAGGTCTTCCTTCCTTGACTGTGGCTTAAGACTAATCAGGAAAGTTTTTACTTTTATAGAAACCTTAAAATCACTCTGTTATTATTGTTATAATAGAAAATGTTTTCCATTTTTAAATGCATTCTTATGATTTTGCTTCTTACCTTAAAATGAACATCAGGTAAGATACAAGGAATTCAGGGAATCAACCATTTACAAAGCATCTTATTGATGTTAAAGCCCTTTTGCAAACTGAGTGTCATCATTAGACAGCTATTTCAGAACTTAGACCATTTATTAATCAATTAAAAAGGACACCTTTTATTTTGGTGTTCTGAAAACTGGGAAAACACATACAGCAAAATTAGTAGGACTCCCAGAAAAGCTGCAAAGATTTAGGAAAGTGTTTTGCCTGGGATGGAGAAAAATAAAAGCTGTCAGCCTGGTTTGACCATGAAGTAAATCACTAGCAGTTTTAGTTTCTATTTTCTCTAAGACAATATGATGTTTGAACAGGTAATTCCATTAAGGTTCTATGCAATATCCTACTGTTGTACCCTACAGGAGCAGAGATCTGGCTGTACTCTTCCAAATATCCTCAGGGCTGTGCTCACTTCACTTTGCCACACATGCAGACTGGCCACACTCAGGAAAAAGAGCAGCAGGAGAAACCTAAACAGTGCCTCAGAAAATAAATTACCGCAACCATCCATACTCATTTCCTCTTCATTTCTTCTTTTAGGAAACAAAGGACCAGTGGGCGATGTTGGTGACCAGGGAATGCTTGGTAAAATTGGTCCAATTGGTGGAAAGGGTAAGCTCTGGTCTGGGAATTTTCTTGGGTTTTTTCCCTCAAGGTAAGTATGTGCTTTATGAGAGTTCCAAATATGAAGCAGTATTAGATAATGGTATGACCAATGCTCTCCAAATAAAGTTATGCATAAAGACTGATGATGAGAGCTAACTGAAATACCCTAGTTTTATTTTTCACATGCAATATATCCAACTAATTTGGCTAAAATCCTTTCTTTTATGAGTTAAGATATCAATCCTCTTTGATGGATCTAGTTGAAGGTGTTTCTGCTCATTGCATAGGGGTTGGACTAGATGATCTTTAAAGGTCACTTCCACGCCAAATTATTCTATGATTCTGTGGTAAAAAAGGAAGGGAGAAATCCAGTTCCTGTGAAGTAAATCCTCTGAACACTCTAAGAAACAAATTTGTGCCTTTGATTTGGATGCTGAAGGCCTAAGTCAATGTCCTGCTGCTGCTGAGAATGCCACACCTTGTCACCTGCACTGCTGAGGGTCACGTGAGCAAGCAATGCACAGGACATCCCTGTCCTGGTAAGGAACGAATTCAGGAATTTTAAGAAGGCACTCACATAAGCAGGGATGGCAACTACTTGCCAATCAAGGCAGACTCCAAATCTGCCTGGACAATAATTTCATGAAATTGTGCTCTATTCATCTTGAGAAGAAGCTCAGGCATTCCTTTCTGATATTCCTAATGGGCTACTTAAGAAGGAATATTACTTCTGCCACAAGAGACCTGCCTTGAAAGCTGATCAGGAACACCAGAATTGCCAGGAGAATTCTGGGGTCTCAAACCAGAACACCAACTGGGGTATAATGGTGAGTGGGTGGAACAGTCTCTCTGGAGAGCTTCTCAAACCACTGTTTTTAATAAACTTTTCATGGCCTCCAGCCAGCCTCAGTATCAGGCAAGGAGAAAAGATTTTGACCTAAGGGATTAATTTTGAGAAGTACCTAGAAAACTGAAAACTCAGAGAGTTATCTCCTAAGTGTCTTCAATCCCCAAAGGAGACAAAAATGAAGAATCTCACAAGTTGCTTTTCTTTATCTGAAAGTAAACCAATGTTCTGACCCTTTAAATCAAGTTCTCTTTTAATCTGAATGCACAATTTATTGTCCCCTTACAGTTTTTCTCATTTTCTTTATTTGTGGAAGCAAAAGTCACAAAGACACTGTTTAAATCTATGATTAAACATTGGAGTTCTTAATGAAGCAATCCTGAAATTCCAGCTTGCAAGTGTGCGTTGTCAAGCAACTGCTAATTAAAATGACAGCCAACATCTAAATTCTTTAAAAAACCATAGCCATATAAAGTAAAAAGTACATAAAACCACGGTCATCAATAAGGCAGAGCAAGTGTTAGTATGTTTTGACCTCTGAAGGCTTTATTCATAAAAGAGCTGACATGAATTTCAGATAAAGTCCAGCTGTTCCTGACCCAAATCACAACTGAGATTTTTTAAAGAACTGCTCACTTCCAGTTATATAGTAGGAGAGCATTTGGAGACTTATTTCTATCAGTTTTATAATTTACAAAAGAGAGGGAAAGCAGCTGGATGGAAATAAATCACATTTCCATAAACTGAACTGAAATGCTGCTCCTTGATGATCTCCCTCCATGCAGGTGCCAGCTGCTGCCTGCACAGGCAATCCCTTGCACGCATGAATTCAGTGCCTTAGAGCACATCTGCTGCCTCAGCTCACCATGCAGCTACTGAACCTGGGGAAGGGCTCTGTCCTGCAGCCCCTGAGAGAACCCAGATCTCACCTTTTCAAGATTTCTTGAGTGCTTCCAGCCTCTCAGGATCGTTTTGCAGTTTATATTTAAAGTAAGTGGTACCAGGAACCAGCAGCACACAAGATGCCTGTGTTATCAGTGAGTTAGCTATTAAAGGGTTCTCATTTCCATCCACCAGAATTAATCACGGTTTGTTTAACTTGGCACATCTTCCAGTACAGTCCATCAGAGCTTCCTATCAAAAGCACACTGTTAATATATTATTAAAGGGGTTTTTAAATATGCTTCCCTGACATATGCTCTGTCTGAGATCTGAGAATATATTTTCCTCTTCATTCAGGTGACAAAGGAGCCAAAGGCTTACCAGGGGTTTCAGGAAAAAAAGGAAAAGCAGGTATGCTACACATCCTTCTGTGCAGAATGGTCAAGTCTGCTGGATCTTTGATTTCAGGGTTGGTTTGTCTGCAATTCCATGAAATTTTGAGGCCCAAGGAAAATAGATTGAAATGCCCAAAGAGAATAGATGAAATGTAATTGAGGCCCAAGGAGAACAGATGAAATGTAAGGAGAAGACTGAAAATGTTTTGTTGAACAAAATAAAGGATAGCGTAGGGACATGACTGATTCCTATGAATACACCAGCATACACCAAATATGAAGTCACCCAAACTCACAGGCAATGTTTGGTATCATAAAAACTAACACACAGGCCAGCAGTATGCATTTAAACTGGATACTAGAAGAAAGTTTCTTAATATCAAAGGAATTAAGCCCTTTAACAGTTTCCTAAGAGGAGCATGGGGACGAAAAAGTAAGTGATTTTAGATAGAACATAATCTGTTGTCAAATTAATGCAATGCATTTGCTTACAGGAGGAGAATTTGACTCTGCTGAACTGGAAAGTTCCCCTCAGTCCTAGCAACCTTGAATGGTTACCCACCTTGAATGTATACTTGTGTTTATTTTTAAGAGATTTCATATAAAATTACCACTTGGTTCTTAATGGGAAACCATCAGCAACTTATTTTCTTTCTGAGAAAAACAAACAAAACCTCTAGCAAGCTAAATTCCAGTTTAAAAAAAGGATTAACTGAGACTTCAGTGCTTGAAAGCTCTTGATTATTTGGGTTGGTATTAACTTGCTTAAGTTAGCAAGGGAGTGTACAGACTATACAGAGCCAAAACATTAAACACTTTGATCAACAGAAGTATAGCAGTGGGGTAAGGTGAGACTGGCTCTCCATAAGTGAAGCCCAGGTCTTCAGAAGCTTTGGAAGTGGGCTACAGGTGACTCTCCATGCACACACACACACAGATGCTTCTAAATAGGTAAATCCTCTATTCTTTGTCTTGCACCAGGCACAGTCTGTGACTGTGGAAGATACCGCAGATTTGTTGGACAACTGAATATCAATGTCGCTCGTCTTAACACATCCATCAAGTTTCTGAAGAATGGTAAGGATCCTTATGTATTTGATGAGATTTATTTGACTCCAATAACAGGTATCATCGCTATTCTTCTACCATTGTTGCTCTATGGAAGTGTCCACAGATGACCCAAAGAGAGGGCCCTCTGTTTCAGGCACTCTGAAAACCTAAAAGGAGAGACAGTCTTACATCTGCAAGGATAAAAGGACCAGATGACTAAAAGCAAAAACAATACAGAAGTTATCACCAGCACAAGAGAATACATCATGAAAAGCACAAGGAATGATTTGCTAACCACCTCTGCACTGTCATTCTGCTCAGGTTTGGTGGCCAGTCAGGCAATTTAAAGCAGAAGTTTGTGCCAGTCTGCTCCAGAGAGGCAGGAAGAGCAATAAGAACCTCTTGATCTTTCTGCTGCCCGGGAAGGCTGCAGACTCAGTACTCCTAGTGCTCCCCTCAGTGCACACACACTTTTCCTGTAACAAGGGACCCTCTTATATATGGGTTAACAGAGGGCACGTTTGCAGGCAGCACTGTCGGGTGGGCAGTGCAAACTGCCTCACTGAAAGGAAGGGAGTTTCCTGGCATAAAAGTGATTTTGAGACAGTTCTACCACTGCTTCCAGGACTAGGGCTGTATCAGTAAATTAAATTAATTTGAGACTGTTCTTTGTCACTGTGGGCATCCAGCACAGAACAACACCCATCTATTTTTAAAATACTAAAAAACTGAATGATGTATTATCAAAGAGTGTCCCTCTACTAAATTCTAAGCTGTGCCTGGGGTAACTCCTGAGTTGTCTGGGAGAGTGTTAATTTTCCCAGGCCAAACTCTGCTCAGGACCACTCCTGCAATCCATTAGCAGAGACAATCAACTTCCAGCAACCCAGGCACGCTCCTTGGCACTGCTTAATTCACTAGGCTATATACTCACTGGTTGAGAGCTCTGCCTTTTAAAGCTGCTGAGCAACCACTTTTGCAGAGGAAAGTTTTCTTCCGAGTCAATGCCACAGTGCTACAGCAGCCCTGAATATCAGGCCATATCTAAAATGTCTTATCTTAGCAGACACATTCATTTTCCGCTACATGGAAAGGGCCTGAAAACCTTTCTATACCCCTGTGATTCTACCCCTGGGCACTCTTTCACAATCTATATTCAAGAACATACAAAGCAATAGGGTGATCCAGAATTAGACATTGCCATTTGACCATTTAGCATGCCTTAAGTTGATTAGTACTAATATCCAGGAAATAAAACTGAAGTGTCACAAGAGACACGCCAATCAGGACTGAATAGTTCTTGTCCTAATGTGTGCTAAGTGCTTGACAATCCCATTAGTCATATCAATCTCTGATCATGTCCTCATCATTCATCATAAATACAGTGGTGGGAATACTTTTCCTCCTTTCCTTTTATTAATTCTAATGTAAAAATCATGTCATTGTCATATTGGAATAGAATAACCTTCAGCATCTGTTGACATGCCATTAAGCAATTTTTCTTTTTCAAAGTTATAGCAGGTATCAGGGAGACAGATGAGAAATTCTATTACATTGTGAAAGAAGAGAAGAATTACAGAGAAGCCTTGATCCACTGCAGGGACAGAGGAGGATCACTGGCCATGCCTAAAGATGAGGCAACCAATGCCCTGATTGCTGACTACATCTCCAACAGTGGCCTGTTCCGAGCCTTCATTGGGCTGAATGACATGGAAAGAGAAGGACAGTTTGTGTATGCAGACAACAGCCCACTGCAGAACTACAGCAACTGGAAGCAAGGGGAGCCTCATGACCCAGCTGGTCACGAGGACTGTGTGGAAATGCTCAGCACAGGAGAGTGGAACGACTCTGAGTGCCAAGTCACCATCTACTTCGTCTGTGAATTCCTCAAGAAGAGGTAATAAAAGTGCCAGAGAATGTGCCTGGCACCTGCTGTACATATAATAACCCATCCTCATTCATTTATGGTAGGGAGAGCAAATCAGGGATAGGAAACCAGGGACAGGGCTCAATCCAGCCTTCACATCACTGGGCTAAGCAAGAGTAACTACTCTTTAGTCATCAGTGACCATAAAGTCAGCACAGGTCTGCAGGGGGCATCCAGCCAGTTGTAAATTTTTATTTCATTTCTACATGCATTTTAGGGTTGGCATTTCTATGTGTAATTTAGGGGTAAATTTAGAGCATGCAGAAGTGAATTTCACTGGCTCCACAAATAGTAAGATCATTGCTACAGGAAGCACCGATGTGATGTGCGAAGTCCACAGATGGGAAGAGCATGACCTTCATTAATCTCTGACTTGCACAGGGAATCCCAGTAATTTCCCTAATGACTTCAGAGCTTGGAGAAAATATTTTAAATATCTCTTGAAAAAATCCTTCTTTTATTAAAATCATAATTTGAGGTGGAAGATATCTCTGGAGGTCATTTGGTTAAATCTTGTATACAAAGTAGGACCAACTTCAAACTTAGAAATTGTTATAATCTCCTTAATTTGGCTGTGCAATTATATTGCCTGATAGGCATTTATCTGGTCTTCTGTAAAGCCTTTGACAGGGTCCCCTACAATAAGATTCTCTTTAAATTGGAGAGATGGATTCAATGGGTGGACTGTTAGGTGAATAAACAATTGGTTAGATGGTCACATCCAGAGGGTGCTGGTCAAGGGCTCAGAGTCCCAATGACTCTGTGACACTGGGACACTGACAACATCAGTGACAAGGGATGTCCCTCAGGAATCTGTAGTGGGACCACCGCTATTTAATTAATTAATCTTCATTAATGACATAGACAAAGGCATGAAGTGCACCCTCAGCACATTTGCAAATGGCACCAAGCTGGGTGGTGCAGTTGACACACGTGAGGGATGGGATGCCATTCAGAGGGATCTGGATGCCATCCAGAGGGACCAGATTTGAGAAGTGGCTCGTGGGAACCTTATGAGGTTTAACAAGACCAAGTGCAAGGTGCTGTACTTGACTTGGGGCAACCCCTAGAATCAGTCCAGGTGAGGGATGAACAGATCAAGAGCAGCCCTGCCCAGAAGGACTTGGGGGTGCTGCTGGATGGGAGGCTGGACACGCCCTGGCAATGTGCACTCACAGACCAGAAAGCCAAACCTGTCCTGGACTGCATCAAAAGCCCTGTGATTCTGCCCCTCTACTTTGCTCTGGTAAGGCCCCACCTGCACTGCTGTGTCAGCTCTGGGGTCCCCAGCACAGAAAGGCCTTGGACCTGTTGGAGCAAGTCTAGAAGAGGCCACCAAGATGATTAGCAGGATGGAGCACCTCTCCCTTGAGGAAAGGCTGAGAGATTTTGTTTTGTTCAGCCTGGAAAAAATAAGGCTTTGGGGTGACCTAATTGCAGCCTTCTAGTACCTGAAGGGAGCCTACCAGAAAGATGGAGAGAGACTTTTTACAAGGACATGAAGTGACAGGACAAGGGGGAATGAGTTTAACTGAAGGAGAGTAGATTTGGATATGAGAAAGAAATTCCATACTGTGAGGGTGGTGAGCCCAGAGAAGCTGTGAATGCCCCATCCCTGGAAGTGTTCAAGGCCAGGCTGGATGGAGCACTGAGCAACCTGATCTAGTGGAAAGAGGCCCTGCTCACAGTATGGGGTTTGAACTTGATGATCTTTAAGTTTCCTTCCAACCCAAACCATTCTACAATTCTACACAGAAGAGATCTTGTTTATCTCTGGTTTCAACTCTATCATCCATCAGGCTGGCCTGAAATGTGAGGAAATAACAGTACATAGGCATGCAAGCCTGCACAGCAGTAGTTCTAATGTCTGAAGCCCCCAAAATCTGTGATAAACATACAGAAGTCTAGCACAAAGAGAACAGTGTAAAGAAAGCAACAACATTCCTGTAAGCTGTAAACAGGCACATGTAATATAAGCTATACTATGTGCATTGCTGGCTTAACAAGTGATTCTAGGAACATATTAACTCCCTAACTCAGAAGCCAGTGATGTTTGATGTTTAATGCTAAAATCACCCATGCCTTTTTAACACAGGAAGAAGCTATAGAACAGGTTTTATCCCCCAAGAACCCAGATTCAGGTGTGGTTGAACAACTTAGTCATGCAGTTCAGAGGGACTCACTAAAAATGATGAGCACTGAACATGAAGGCTCTGCTGTCACTGCCTGGCTACTTAGATCTCCATGTCAGAATGCCCACATAGAATCACATTTTCATATCTCTGAGAATACTGACAGAACTTTTTTCTTCAGACACAGCAAGTGCTTAGTCATGGTTTGTCTCTCCTCACATCTCAGGCCATTACAAAGCAAATCTGTAGGTCTTCTTTCCCACTTAACACTAAAAATTAAGGAAGGATAACAGGAACCTAAGGAGAATGCTAGATGATCGGCACCACACAGCAACATTCCTTACAGGTCACTGAGCACCAGGTGCACATAGTCCTTCTCTGGGTATAAAAAGAGCTGTACATGCCATCAGCTGGTAAAACAGAGGGTCAGCTCCGAGTCTCCCTTCTACTGCTGAGTACAGCACTGCAAAGCCAACCAAACAATCATACGTCCTCAACCTCACCCTAAACAGGAAAATTATCCAAACCATTTGCCTGGATGTTTGACTCCAAGTTCACCTTTGAGCATTGACCAACACAGAAGCATCCCAGGTGACTCTGTGACTCAGAACCACTCTTGTAATCTGTTTCTCTGACACTTGTTCCTCCAGAAAACCTCCTGTTACTACCAGCAGTAAATTATCTGTGTTGCTACACACCCTCCAGGAAAGTATTCAGACCTGTGAATTAAGGGGTGGGACCACATTTCTTTTCATTGCTCCCCTTCTATGCTATGAGAGTATTTGGGCAAACAGGTTCACTTTGCATGATGTAACTCAGCCTGAATTGTTCCCTCTCCGGGAACTGATATTCCTCAAAACTAGGCAGAATTACACTTTTTAGGATCTATTGTAATAAACTCATTAAGGTAAACACTTTGGTTTCAGAAGCATTAATGGATAATGATAAAGAATCAATGATTAATTCAAGAGAGAGCTTCTTGAGGAAAAATAATGCCTTTTAGAAGTTCAATTCCAAGGCTGTTGGCCTCATTCACAGCAGGTCAGTTCCAACCAGTCATGCAGAAGTGACAAAGTAATATCCCTGTGTGTAGGTACAATCACTTCTCCACAGATCACCTTTACTTCTGACCTAAGAAGCCACCAAAACACGCTTACCAGCCTGGAGGTCCGTATTCTGAAACCTTCTGGCCATACTGAGACCACTGGCTGACAAAATTTAGAGTTGTCCTGAATGCTACATCCATCACAGATAGGCCATTTTCTTGTTCTTTAGGAGAAAATTCAGAGCTGGGAGAAGGTGAAAGTGGAGCAATATTTTGCTGCAGGATCAAACTCTGCCTTAGATTAGACCAGCTGCTCTCCAAGACATTCAAAATCAGGAAATGCAGGTCTAAATTGAAACTTTAGGATTTTTTTAGATGACTATGAGTTATAAGTAATCCTGAACCATGCTCCATGTACAGGAAGGAATGACTATTGCAGCCTCTGGCTCCATGGCTGACTGATGAAGTGAGTGAGGAACTTGTGCTGGATTTCTACAAAGGAAGGGCTGGGACTGCCCAGTTCTTCCATCCTCATCCTCTCCTACCACACCAGCCCTGGATTCCAACACTTTCTTAAATAGAATAAACAAAACCAACCCTTTTACCCACTATGTATTATTGGAACATTGGGCAGAGCTACACCAGCTGAAACAAGCAGACTTGGGATGGCAGTTCCTTTGCTAACTAGAGAAGAGGGACAGCAGATGTCCAATGTTCAAGCCAGCCAGGCATAAGTGTGAGCAGGTGCTTGTGCAGCCCATTCCTGCAGCACTAGTCCCAGTTAATAAATTCTGCCAAGAAGCTCAACTCATAGGCCAGGCCAAATAAAAAAGCCTATACCACAGAGGAAACCTGGCAGGTAGGTGCCTGCCCCATGCCTTGTGGATACAGGCTTGAGCCTTAACTAACTGAAATATTATAGCCATGTTTTGCAGAAAAAATATGCTTGCTATAATTAAGAATTCGGGCTACATCAAAGGTTTCCACTGGTAGCCAACGGAAATTCACTGTGGTGGGTAAAGTATCTTTTATACTTTAGGTGCATGGAGCCAGGAACATAGGAAATGGTGTCTGACTATTCACAATTTATGGTCTGTTAATGTGTGACACCTAAACCATTTTACCCAATCCCAGTATAACTTTTTCACATGTTTTTCTTTCCATTATTCCTGGGCCGAATGTTCTTGTTTCAACTTATGCTTGCTGTTTCTTGTCCTCCCACCACTTAACTTACCACTGTGAAGAGCCTGGCTCTGTGTTCTTGAAGACACCCTCACAGGTGCTGGCAGGCTGCTATCACCTGAAGCCACCTTTTCTCCAGGCTGCATAAATCCAGTTCCTTTAGCTCCTCTTCACGGGGCTCTGACTCCAGCCATTCTGGGGAGGCTCAGCTAAACTTGGCTCCAATTTTTCACGGTCTTTCCTGGAGGGGCTCAAAAGTACTCAGTGCCTAGATGTGGTCTGACAGGTGCTGAGCAGGAGCATAATCCCTTCCCACAAGCTCCTGGCTGTGCTCTCTCCAGCACAGTCAGGATGCCATTACCTTCTTTGCTGCCAGGGCACACTCCTGATGTACAGGCCATGTGCTGTCTGCCAGGACTCTCCAGAGCCCTTGCAGTAAAGCCAGTCACCCCCAGCATGTATTGATGCAAGGGCTCAGCATTCCCAGGTGACAGGAACTTTGCATTTGTCCTTGCTGAATTTCATAAGGTTTCTCTTGACCCATTACTCCAGCCTGCCTAGGTCCTTCTGTATGGTAGCACTGACCACAGCATATTCACTGTCCCTTCCAATTTGGTATCATCTGCAAATCTGAAGAAAGTGGATTTTATCACCTCCTTGAAGTACCTAGTAAAGATGTTAAACAGGACTGTTCCAGTCTCTAGATCCCTGTGGCACTCCACTAGGTAAACAGGAAAATGTTGTCTGGGTAGAGAACAACTCATTTAACCATTCTCCTCTGAGCCAAATCAATGAATTTTTAGTCATACAGACCCATAACATCCATCCCAATTGGAGTACAAGAATGTTGTTGGAGACAATGTCAAAAGCCTTGCTACATTTGAGGTAAATAATAGCCACTTCCCTCCCCTCATCCACAAATCCAGTCATAGAATCATAAATACAATTAGCAGTCAGACATGATTTACATTTGGTAGTTCCATGCTGATTGTTTCCAATCACCTTCTCCTTCATATGCCCAGAAACGTACTCCAAGAAGACCCACTCCCTTAAGTTCCTCAGGGACCAAAGCAATGCTGATCAGTTTATAGTTCCCCAGATTGTCTTTGGCCTTCTTGAAAAATGGTGCAACCTTTACCTATTACCAGTTATTAGGAACCTTCCAGGATCTCCATAACCCTTCTGACAGAGTGATAGGGTGGCCCTGCAGAGACATCTAATATTTTTTTTTTTTGGCACCTTGGATGTGCTCTGTCTGCTCCCATGGTGTTTTTTGGTCAAACTCTCTCAAGTAACCCCCAGCTAAACACTCATCTGCTGCTGGTAGTTCTCTTTGGACCCTTTCCCTAAGCACAGATGCACGGGATAGTTTGGTGGTAGAGATAGCAAATAAACCTTAGAATGCCTCCATTTTATCAGGGTCTGCTGTCACTACATCACCTCCTCCATTCAGCAATGGTTCCACATATTCCTTCCTCAGCCTTTTTATACTAACAAAGCATTGAAAGCTCTTCTTGCTTCCCATCTATGTCTCAACCACATTTAGGCTTTGTATCTCCCAAGGCTACTCCTACAAACTCAGGTAATATTTCTAAATTATTCTATTGTAGCCTGTCCCTGCTTCCATCTCCTCTATACTACCTTTTCATATTGGAGCTCCACCAAGCTCCCTGTTCAGCCACACCAACCTCCTGACAAAGCTACCTGTAGATGTGCAGTGAAAACAAGAACACTGCCTAAGATAGCAAGAATACTTCAGCATGCTTCCTGCTCTTGGACAACCAGGAATTTATGATCTTCTGTATTCTGAAGAATGTCACTCAGTACAAGCATTATCATTCTGTTCTCCTGAGGCTCATAACATATATATGGTACAGATATATATATCTGCAAGTAAATATAATGTTTTACAAACTAATAAAAATGATCACAGAATCAATATATCCCATTAGAATACATTTTCCTCAAGCATTTCAGTCTCACATGGGCACTCAGCTGATCCATTTCTTTCTTTCTTTCTACTTCTTTCACTGCTTTTAATAACTTTTTTTTTAAATAAAAGCACCTAGACCAATAGATTGCCACATTCTTGACCACAGCCACAAGAATATATAGGCATCTATATGTACTTTTACATACAGTCTTTAAAAGTACATTGCAATTGTAGTTCAGCTGGCTGAAATGGTTATTGAGATGCAATTTGACACCATGTGTGCTGACAAAAATAGTAAATGTGTCACAGAGAGAGGGATTAACATTGCTCTAGATTGTCTTGATTTAATAGGTTTTCATGGGTACAGAAGCCATAAATTGCTTTTTTCCCCTCCACCTTTTCTTATTTATTAAAGTCATTATTAAAGTCATACATAAACATGGGGGAAAAAGAATGAGCAAGATCAAAGTAGCAGCTTAATCTGTGTTGCTTTTATGCTTTTGTGGCAAGGGAGAACAGCAAATTGTAAAAGAATTTCTGCCTACCTGCTGCGTGCAGTGTGCCCAGCTAAAGCTCCGTGCCCCACCCACTGCTGGCCTGGAAAGGTTGCTCCATGCAACCTAACCAGATCTTTCAACATAGGGAGGAAAAGTTTCAATTGATTTTTAGGTGGGTGGGACCAGGAACTCACATGGCTCCATTCTGCAGACAGCAGCAGCCAGCACAGCAGCTGACCACACAGAGCTGTCTGTGGCTGGAGCGTGTGTGAACATGTGCACTGAGTTCTGAATCCCTAAGGCCCTTGGTGCTGTTCCTCAGCATCCTCAGTGCCACATCTGGGCTTAAATCCCACTGAGGTCCTGTGCTTAATCAAGTGCAGACCTGCAGGTCTGGGGGAGTCAAGGAACTGTAGCTTCTCATTGGTATGAGGCAGTACATCATAGATGCATCTGCAGAGCCACAACCCCAAATTATGCAATTTCATTATATGTCTTCTTTTTTTGGCACTTTTTTTTTTACTTATGTATTTTGGAAAACAAACATAACTTTTTTTAAGTAGCCAGATGTCAATCATCACTTTGGTTTTATTGATGTGGACATAGTTCAAACCTAAAGAGTCCTAAAAAGTATAAGTAATATCTTTTTGAAAGCAGATTTCAGTGATGAATCCCCTGTTCATTTTCTTTCTCTTACTAGATGCTGCAAGTTTTGCTGTCTTGTTAACCTCTCAGCAGTAAATTGTCTAGCAAGAGATGTTAATTTTCCCAACTTCACACAATATCTTTATATCAGTTTCCCACAACATTCACAGAGTGCATGGAACAGTCTACTGTGTGGAGGGTGGAAGGAGTCACAATGATGATCAGCCAATCAGTAGAAGATTATATAAAACATTGCAGAAAAATGTCAATACAGAGTTGGCAGATGCTTACCACGTGAGCTGATGGATTTATTTCCCACTGTGAGCTAATTTCTAGGTCTTGAAAAGGCTTTAAAGTTTGTCAGAGAAAATCTAAAATGCTGTCAGTAGGTCCAACAAGAAATTTCAATTCAATAGCTCAGGAATATCAGAGCTTTCTGCAAGTCCATGTTTGCAGGAGAGAGAGAACTTTCTCAGGACCTGAAAAAGCAGAAATACATTTTCTGCAAAACCAAGGACAAAGCAGACACAAATGATTCCTATGATCTATATCCAGATACCTACTAAAGTACAAAACAAATTGTTCATCAAATGATGCTATTGCTTTCCTGTTTGCAGTGGAGGGTCTAGCCAGGTAACTGGAGATACACATAGGCACTTGATCACCTGAATCCCTGCCTGGTTTCTTTCACTGTGCACCAGAAACCCAAAAAGACTTCATGTGAGGTTAAGTATTTCTTTTTGAGTATAGCTAGATGTAGAAATGTATGAACACACTAGTCCTGTACAACAAATTACATCTTCAAAGTACCCCATAAACACTAACTACACAGCAATTATATTATCCCATTAGTAAAGTAATGTACAGAATACTGACCTATTTATTCTTTTGCTATTATGTAAAATTAATGAGCTGTGTTTTTTGACAATGGGTTCATCCTTCTTCCAAATACCTGTGGATTAAAATTTAAACTACTTAAATATCTCCACAAAACTACTGGTAGGCAAAAAAAGGCAAGGCTATTCAAGTATTTGAAATGCACTGCTACAGACTGTAAACACTCTGAATATGTGAACATAAGGTCCCATTCCAAATCAAATTCCAGGGCAGAAAAATAATTTTGTTTAAAGGTGTAGGTAGTCTACTGTTTAAAGTTTGTTTTATTTTTTAATTACTGCCTTGTGGAAGTGGATTCCTGGATTACAAATTACAAAACTTACCTGGTAGCCAATTCACCATCCCCTTCTCTCCCCTCATCCAGCACGTCTGAGAACAATGTGCAAGCCCACTGTCAGGAGTTATTTACTGTAGTGGATGAAAACACTCTCTATATAGGAGAAGCATGTGCACAAGCATGTCCATCCTGAAAGATGGCAGGAAACAAAGTGCAAAGCCAGACACTAATGAATACAAGAAATCATCAGCCACTGTGAATGAAATGAAATAAAATATTCACATGTGAATGAAATAAAATATTAATGTGGTTGTGACATTAAAAATTGTGGAGGGAAAGTAAGATAGTTTTAAACTTATTTTTCATAGTCTAAAGCACATCTTAGCAGAGTTTGAGTCAACATGAAGATAGCACAAACCACCTCACCTTCCTTGATGATGTGTAAGCTAAACCTGCCAGCAGAACCACAGATTGTTTTCTATGCAGAAATTGCACACATACTGTGTGTAACACTTATTTCTTCATGAAGGACGTCAGGCCAATAGGAATGCAGTTTAACTGGTTTAGGATTTATGAAAGAAAGAAAGAAAAGAAGAAAAACCCCAAACCTGTTTGCTTTCCTGTGAATCAAAACCTACCTGATCAAATACTTAAACTTACAAAAACATTGTGAAAAAATCTGAGGTGAGGTTCAGTAGGAACTAAATAGCTGAGATAGGCCTGCAGAAATATATTCACAGTAATTCCCTGAAATAAAGATATTGTTCTCATGTGTTATGTTAATTTCTGATGTAGCTTCAGGACTTGATGGCTCAGAAAGAGTTACTGTTTGGAACTTGCCATAAGTATCAGGACTGGTTTTTGGAGGATCTGGGCACATAAGCAGGCAGCATTTCTCAATCTGACATGAGAAAATGAAGCATTATAAAGAAGGTTCATATTCTGTAAGGGGCAACCAGTTCCTGAAAACACCTGATTGTCCTGTGGGAGTTTATCACTGCAGAGGATGGGCAAACTCAAAATCTAAAGTTCAAGGTCAGAGAGCCATGTATTTGTGCTTACTTCAAGTAAAAAACAAACAAACAAACAAACAAAAAACCCAAAAAAACCCCTTAAAACAAGAGAGACCAATGCTGATATATCACGAATTATTCATGTCAATTAAGACCCTTAGAGTCCTCCAGGATACAAAATGTTGTAAACTTCACTCAAGAAAATCACACTCCAGGTAGCAATATCCCTAAAATCACCTATACATAAGAGGAATAAAACAACTCTTTATGAACAATTTGAATTTTATAATCAAATCAATATTCTTTCAGTACAAACAACTGTGATCTTTTCATTTTTCCTTTTAATTAATGGGAACAGCAACAGAGTGTCTTAAGATGCAGAAGCATGGCTCAGACCACCTGAAGGTTTCTAGAAGCTGCATCAGCATTTCTTATCTAAAATAAATATCCCAACAATGGCTTTCCATCTATCATTTAGAAGAGTAAAAATGTCCATGTATTGTACGTTCCATAAAGAAGCTAGAATGTGGCAGTGTATCTGACTCATAAGTTTTGCATTTATTTTTAAACTGTTCTGTTAGTACTGAAATTAATTTTGTGAACACCAGAGGCACTTGGATGCTTGGAGACAGTTTTGAAATGATGCATAGTCAGTAAAAGGATTACAGGTCTGCCAGTGATTTGGCAGCTGAAGAGCTCCCTCTCCGCCTTATAACTCCACTAGTTACTGTAAATAACAACAGATGTCATTAGCATAAGATCCTGCTGTTTTAAGCAAACTGAAACTAACTAAAAATATAGAAGTTACTTATGGTTCCCTTAATGATGCCTATACTTACACACAAAGAGCTCTTTACCATCGTACTAAGTCCTAATTATGTGTACACATTGTAACATTGATAAATCCTTTTTATTACAAATAAATAAACTCAGCGTGCTTTGAAATCTATAGACTCACTCCTTTTACAGCAGCATGTTATGCCATTTCAAACCATTACAGTGCTTTTTTATACAATCATATTTTATATGTCTCCATGCTTCTCCTCCCTGAATTTAGTCATCACAAAATAAAACCACCATTGTCTTTTGCCTAATTATCCTTTACCTTCTATTGGATTTTTAGCCAGGATTTTGCTCAATAAAACAAACAGTCCCCAAAAGGCAAACAAACTGCAACTGAGGAAAAAGTGACTTCCTGAAAGCACCGATAGTTCATGAAAACAATGGATACTGCTGCCCAATGAGAGATAAGATCAGAGGCCAACATGTTATGAGCAAAGGTTACTACATCAAGTCTTCAGTGCTGACAGAGTGAGAGGAGGCCCATGCTACCAGGAGTACCAATGGCACAGGTCTGTGCTGCATCCTGCAGTGGCAGCACTTGGCACGTCCTCCTTCAGTCCCTCTGTGACCGGCTCAACTGGTCCTCTTTTATGCCATGAAGCTGGAAGGGGACAGGAAAGAAAACATATTGCTCCTGTGCAGTCTATCCACTGCTTTCCCTGGGCAATTCTGTCATAAACAAGCAGTGTTATTTACTCATCCCTCATCTACAACAATATTATGCTCGCAGTTTGTACCTCTGAGACTTTCACACTCTCTTCTGAGGACAATCCATGCAAACCATTTTTCCTGCTAGCTCACCTATGCCAAGAGAAGAACACTGACTTCTTGGGACATTTTCCCACTAGGTAACTTGGCTTTGCTCTGCCATGTCCCTCTCTACCCACCTTGCCTCCTGCACCATCTCAGATCAGGATTTTCCTCTATGCTATGATGAGATTCTGCATTTTTACCTTTGCTGCACCCTCACACATCTAAAAGAAATTTCTCAAAGTAAATCAAAGGAAAACTGGCCCTTGGCATGTTATACAATATTGCTAGAGAACAGCAGTGCCACCAAGTCAAACAAATTAAGTGCTGGTAAGCTTATGCACATGGAAACAATGCTATGAGAATGGGTGAGGAACCTCAGCCTGATCTCCCTAACACCAGTTTACTCCAGAAGGGTCCCTGGCTCCATGCCAGCCTCCAGCTCTGTGGTGCCTGTGTGAAGGGACCCTCAAAGAGCAAAGGATCCCCTGCTTTAAAGGGTACCCTGAGAGCCAAAGCAGCCAGGTCAATGCCTTTCATCCCACAGCTCTGGGCACAGAAGACACTTCTGCAGGAAGAGGCCATGTCCAAAGTACCACCACAGCATTATGAGCCAGCCAGAAAACACTGCTGAGAGCAGCTCTAAGACTGCTTGAAGCTGCTCCAGGGACTGGTTTGCTAACCAGCTATCCGTGGCACTGGTGGACCAAACAGGTGGCACATTTATCTTCACTTCCTCTCCTCAGCACACATCTCAAGCTCAGTTTAACTGGAAGAAGTGAGAAATTTAAACAGTTGTTTTTCCTTTAGTGTAATGATGCAAGAAGGAGCAGCATGCATTCACAAGCCTGGCCCTGCCTGTTAAAAAATTAAAACTGTTGCACTGCCTCCCAAGAAACCTCAACCATGTGGTGGTATTTGCACACTAATTCATAATATGCATAGGTCCAACCATGACCCTGAAGTTCTGTTACCACTGAGTAAATACACTACACAAATGATGCTAAAGGCTTTCCTTATCGCTCATCTTACGCAAACCAGTTTTATGCCTATTTAATTTCACTGGCTAAAGGGGAATGACTCCAGAGTTTGTACCAGTATGAGATCAGAATCCTGCATGCAATTTCCAGGAGCATGTTAAATTATTTCATCCATAAACAAAAAGCCTGTTTTGCATGATCAGCTCCAGGCTTTCTATTTTTGGTATGTAACTAACTATAGGATTAAGAGAGTTTGTATTCCATCTTAAGAAAGAGCAGCTTTGCAAATCTAAAAGAAACACAGATGACTTTTGGGAGCAACTTGCTCCAGAACAAGAAAGTAACTGGAAGAAAGAAGCAGATCCTGTCTGGAAAACCTTGATTAGCTCCACTCTGGCCTGGGGAAATCTGCTTGTGCATAAACAGAGCCACAGTAGAATAGGGTTACTATAATTTATTTGGTTTGTATTTTCCATCTCTTTGACCGCTTTGGCAGACCACCCTTGTGCACGCTGTAACATAGGACATGAGATTACACCTCTTCCTGAAGTACTCCTGATAACATACTCAGATAGGGTGTTAAGGACCATGAATTCTGAAATTGACATTACTTTCACCTATTATTGTAGTACCCTTACTAATATGCAGCTCTTCCAAAAGTATCATGCCATACATCACAAAAGGTTGTCTGAATCTTGCTACATAGGACCACTGTGTAATTTTCATATCCAGTATGATGGATATAAAAGTTTTTTCAAAATACTGATTTATCTTTTATTATAGCTGACTACAGATTTTTATAAGTTACTGATTTTTCTAATGGTTGGTCACCGGGGGGAGAAGAACTACAGCATTCCAAAAATATTTTTAAATTTCTATATATAATACGCAAATTACTATATGTGGAATTAAATCATCAATTATTTTTCATAATCCAAAATTGATAGCAACTGGTTTGGTAGTTCTGTGACAATGCCTCCTTTACATTAGACTGCCATAAGCACAAGAACACGAAGTGGAAAGAGCTTTTTAGAGCCATTTAAGAGTACTTTTTATTCCTTGTGGTTGTATAGACAGACTTTCCTACACACAGTGAATGAATATACTTCTGTCTACTTGTTGGCTCTGGTGGACTGGAAGCTGCATCATTAGTTTACCTTGTAACATGCCAAGATGCAATTAGTTACACAAAAATGCTATTAAAAAGCAGTTCAACACAAACATGTGCTTTTGCGTGGAAACTTAAAAATGTAATCCTGACACTAATCTCTTAAAAAATCCAGTTCTTTAAAGATTCAAACATGAATCAGTATAAAAGCAATCCCACATGGCACTGTAACACATCTTGCCTGAACACAGCAAAAATAATTTAAACAGCCACTTTAATTTAAATTATTAGGATTTAGGAAAAAGCACAGCCAAAAATCTACTCAGTGGATCTATACCTAGTTGTGGAAGTGAAATTTGGACTTTTTTTTTAAACCAACTAAATTTCAAGAAAGTAAGTGTTATAAGGAATGTGCAAGTAAAAAGAAATGGTATTTACAGGCAAGAAACAGTGACTGCACATGGTATGTAATCATTAGTAAAATCCAGTACTGCTGGAGTTGGCACAGATTAACTATGCAGCTGGATAATAACACTGGAAATGTTTATGACCAAGTATTATTTGTACTTCCTTTGTGTAAGATAAGGACAATCACATTTCTTGTTCTGAATCATAAACCAACCCTGTTTTCTACCCACTCAGACTTCTCCCTCTGCAGGGCAGTCTTAACAGATTTAGGGCCAGACTGTGAAATTAATTGGACATATGGTCTCCAGAACGTAACCCCAAGAACAAACCCCTTACACCTAATCACTTAGGCACAAGTCTGAACCCCATTCCTTTCCAAAACACACCCAAACCGGGTCCTGTAGGCATACACTTCCAGAGCCTGAAGTCTTTTCCTGAAAACAAAAGGATGGGACACAAGTTCACTTTTAAAATAGGTCTAGAGGAAAAAAATATTATCTCATTGGATAAGTGATGGGGTAAAGCACTCAGAAAAGAGGGGAGGCTGGGCTTAGTGCCTTCTTCAGCCTAATGGGGATTCAATCCCACATCTCCTACTCAAGAGCTCAAGAGGCATCCAGCTACAAGAGGTACAGGGATGAAGACAGAGCACAAGAAAGAATGTAAACTTTTCCTTCTTCCTCCTTTAGAAGCCGTGATTTCAAAGCCAAGCAGCTATTAATGCGTTTAGAAAGCATCACAAACCTATTTATGTACAGAATGGTATGGCAGAAACACAGATAAATCCTGTTTTATGGAGCCAACTGCTCTCCACACCTAGGGCTTGGATTGGGGTGGGGACAACAGGCATCTCAGGAGGTGGCATTTCTTGTCATCACAAAAGCATATCCGAGAAACATCATGCATCTAAAAATAAAGGAATATAGTCTTCATGCCAAGCTACTTCAACCTCCAGAGCAGCTACACACACTTGCATGAAACCTTCTTAAAATGTAACCTCTAAAATCACAGCTGTATGTGTAAAGGATAAACACTGCACGGGACAACATTGGCTGAAACTCAGCCTTGGCCATTCCAAGGCAGGACATCCCAGCCTCAGCCACAACGGGAGAAATAAGTGAAGTGCTGCCAGACGGCATCTCCTTCATGAGGAGAAGATGCTTATACAAAGAAACGTAAGAAAAAAATGGATTATAAGTGGTTTGCTGAACGTGTACCTTCCTCTACCCCGAACTTTTACAAACATTTTCTACTACTTTTAAGGAGTGGTGCACAGTTGAGCCACACTGAACAAAAAGAAGATACAAATGAAATATTTTCAATATTTTGAATGGACAACCTAGTAGCCTCCTTTAAAAAAAAACCCAAAAACTGCAACGACGCAATTTCGAAGCCCAAACATCCGTAACCAGAAGGTAAATAACAACCTTTTGCAAACCAGCATTAGGAAATCACGCCCCGAGTCTGGCTGGCCTNCAGCCGCCGCCGCCGCAGCAACATGTTGCCCAGGGGAGCCTCGTCCATGCCGCCGCCTCCCAACCCCGCTCCCTACTTCCCGCCTCCGCGGGTCACGCTGCCCTCCGGCCTGGAGATCCTGCGCACCTTCTCGGGAGCCGTCATCTTCCTGGAGATCGTGAGTGCGAGGGGGCCGGGGCGGGGAGCGGCCGCGGGCCTGCCCGCGCTGCTCACCTGCCATTTTGTGAGCGGGGCAGGTGCGGGGCCCGGGGGCGGGCCGGGGCTCTGCGGGAGCGGCAGCGGGGCCGGCCCCGCGCC
>VXAX01004657.1:186864-241556 GCA_013399835.1 Leptocoma aspasia
TATTCAAAATTACTGTAAGGGTAAAATTTTCAGCAGCAGGACACATGTCACCTGGGTTTGTAAATCCCATTTTCAAGACTTTTAAGAGCTTTTAGGAATTTCAGAGTGGCTTTATCTTTTCACCACTTAGTGCCTGTCATTTCTGAGAGGAGGACTTGGGCTCTCTGAGTACTTTTGAAGTGTTTCCTCTTAGTTCCTTAGAGTCATCTGATGATATGTAATGTATGATATCAGCTCTTAGGCAGAAAGGACCGAGTAAAAGTTGTCCAGTTTATTCTCTGTATTCCTTTCCTTGCAGCTGTTCGGGACAATAGTCTGGATTTTGGTCGCCTCTACCCAAGTTCCACTGCCACTGCTGCAGGGATGGGTGATGTTTGTGGCAGTGACAGCGTGGTTCCTCTCCATTGTGTTCCTCTCTGTGTTCCTCTTTGGTTATGCAAATAGAATTGCTGTCAACTGGAACCAGGCGGTAAGATTTTTTTCTTTATTTAAGGATTCCCTTTGTTTTATAAACTGAAAATTATTTAATGAGGAGTGTTGATCCTAAGTCTTAACACCTGGCTTTCTGATTTAGCACAAAGTTTTCCAAACAAGAATTCAAAACCTGGAAAAGAAAGAATAAGGTTACAGAGGTGGCAGAGGAAACTTTTATGATGGAGGCTGAAGGAGCTTTTGAAGCTATTTGAAGGAGTACTCTTGTGATCTCTGAGCACGTAAAATATATGAGCAGCAGGAAGAGGACTAATTTAACAAGGCATGACAACAAGTTGGTTTAAATGGCCAGGAATTACTGTGCACTGGAAATCAGAAAATACTTTCTGACTATTAGAGAAGTGGTAGTAACACCTTGTGAATAATGGGATGTAGAAAGATATATCATTATAAAGGAAAGGATGCATTTATGAACATATTGTGTGATGTGCTTGTCTGAGATAGCACAGATTGGACTTTAGCACCCAGAAGGTCCCCTCCAGTTCCTAAGAAAGTCTACTAGTGACTTTTGGGTCATCTCCTCAAAGCTAGGGCAGCAATGGTGAGTGGCTGTTAGACCTTAGGTGGTAAAAGACATAGTAACCTGCACTACAATATATCTTAACGTCTTATTAGGAGATTAATGTCTTCATCTTTCTTAGAGGGAGCTTGGTGAGACCACAGATAAAAGTATTCTTTGCTGAGCTTTTAATTTTGAAGACAGAGCCTGAATCTTACTGTAATTGATTGCTATGGTTTGTGGCAGTAGTTCTCAAAGACTGTAACTTCCTGTTAAAAAAGGGAAGTTCTTTGTATTAGTTTTTGCCAACCACATGGATACCTCAGGTTATTGACTGGTAATTTACATGCTCCTTTTTTGTCATTAACTGTGTTTTACTTGGAGTTTTCAGTCCTCAAGTAGGTAAGCATGAGATTATATCATGCTGTCTTATATTACTGGAAGTGAATAATTAGAGGTGGCGTAGCTGTGATCAGAATTTTTAATTTTCAAAAAAAATTCTTCCAAAAGGACTGCAACTTCTAAGCTACTGCTGTTTAGAAGTTGTAACTTCTGTAACTGCCTGTAACTGCTGATCACTGTCATTTTGCTCCTGGGCAGCTTAGTTTTCCTATTGACACTTCCCTTGATCATGGCTGGAATTGCATGCTTCAGTATCAGGAGCTGTGGATATTTATCTGTTCAGGTAATTTATGGACAGACCCTTAAAACAAAAGTTCTTTAGAGCAAATCATAAAGCTTATGAGTTTGGAGCTCTGATAAATCAAAGCCCATCAGTACTAACAGACTGGATTCTATTAAAAAACAAACTTTAGCACTTTGATAGTGAATAAACATACATACAGCATCAGCTTTCCAGCACAATATAGGCAGTAATTAGGCTAATAATCAGTTACAACCACAGAGACCTTTACAGGGATTTATGCTGCAACATCCTCACAAATTATGATGCAACAAAGCCCTTGAGCATAACTAAAGTAAATTAATAGTGTCCTGGGTTTCATTGAAACTGTTTGCCAGTTTACAATCGTGCATCTATTTAAGAGTTGCTGGGTAAGGACAAAGCTTTTTTTAGATTGAAAATGCTATACAAATTTCATCTTATAACAATTGTGTGTGTGTGTGTTAAGCATTGGCTACTTGATGCTGGCAGTTTGTTGTAAAGTTAATTTTGTCCCTTGTATATAATAATTTGCTGGAAAATTTTCTATATCAGGAAATGGATACATGACTTGTATAAAAACTGCATCTGTAACTTTATCAAAAGCTGTCATAACTCAGTCAACATCTTAAATAAATGCAGAGGGAATAATTTTATCTCTAACTTGGTAGCTGAAACCCAGTCCCTTCCAGCTGTCAATAAAAATAGGCACTTTACCACTGTTTTTAGGTACCCAAATGTTTTGTAGCTTGTTGATGCTAAACTCTTTAGCAGAACTTGACAAGTTGGATTTTTTTTACCTTCTGTTGCAAATAAATAATTAATTACTGGAAACACTAAAACTATTTTTATTGCTATAAATGCAGTCCTGGATTTAGTAATACCTTATGCTGTAAATATATCTGCTCATAGTAATAGAGATATTTAAAAAATAAGATGGTACTCAGGGGAAAAAATGGACCTTATGGAGCTGCATCGCTCAGTACATCAGCGTATTAAACCAGATGGTATGACAAGTACTGCCCTTTACAGCCTGACTCACAACACACTCATTTACAAAATTAGATGTGAACTAAATTATTATGCTGCTCTGATAGTGTTTTGCATACACTTTGTGTGAGGTTTCAGTGATTATACAAGTTTGGGAACAAGGGAGAGTTAGGCACTATGGTAACAATTACTAAAACTCAAAAAAAGATCCTTCATAAGGTCTTGAGGATTTTGGTTATTTCACATAACCATGTAAATGTGAAACCTTACTGATGCTACAGAGCTTCACTGTAATTGCTGCCAGGAGAAGGAAATTAGAGGTTAGGCAGGAGAATGAAGGAGATGAAAGAGTCTCTCCTGAAAAATGTCTCTCCTGTATGCAGTCAGTCCTGATCTAAGTGGAATGGGGAACTGTAGTAGCAGCTTATGTCATGACTTACCAAAACTGACTAGGGTGTGTTTTAAGTAGCTTTAGCTGCAATAAAATATGGAACGAGTAATGAGTTTGAAAAGAAGATTCTTTCAATTAAAAGAAAGTCTTGTATCTATGAAGAAAATGCGTTTCTCTGGACAGGGTGGTGCAGCACATTGTCACTTTGCTCTCAGGCAGGCAGCAGGTAAGGATGTATTTCTAGTGGAGGCAAGTGCTGGCTGCTGGACACACATAAAGCATCCTGGGTTCTCACTCTAGGCACACTGATAGTCCATTGCACTCAAGTGCAGTTCAAGTCCATAAAGAACTCATTAGTACTGGAGTTAGACTGCATATCATAGGTATTATAAAGCATACATATACTTGCTTATATTTAAAAAATTTTCTCTGTGGCTTTTGCAGACCTTCACAGGTATAGGCACAAAGTAGGTGTTATATGGATCAAGAATTGAGTGCAGTGCAAATGTCAGCTTTTCAGACTAAATAACAGGAGAGGTTGGAAGAATACTTTAAACACTGTAAACTGTACTGGAACATGCCTTAGATCTTGCTTCTGGAACACTGGGCTCTGAACTAGGGCCTGCAAAGGCACCAGACCTTTTTTATGTGTGTCAGTAATGGAACCCAGAAATGAGAGTTAGGTGTTTAAACCTTACATTCAGTTAGCATTCATCATAGAGGAGGGAATTGCCTGGAGAGGGCATATTTGAAGTAAATCCTAAAACCTGTCCTCACAAGTCGTGGACATTTTATTCCACAGTATCATGAAGACCTGTCAGGTTATTAACTATTGGGTAGAGCCAAGTCAGAGAGTGTTGTGGAAATGCCTCCATTCTTGGATCTCATTGCATTGGGATGTTGGACATTTCAGTTGTGTCAAAGCTGAATTGTTTCTCGGCTTTTAGAGAAGCAAAATTTAAGCATGGAGGGAAGATTTTTGAAGCTATGGTTGTAGCTGAGGAGGGACTTACGGGACTGCAAGATTGTATTGTACTGCTTGAATTGTGATCAAGTTGGCCTGTATATGTCTTCTTTTTTGTCTGTCTGAAGGGAGATTTCTGTAAACTCCACTAACTGTAAGGTGGTCTAAAATGTCAGCATGTGTACATAAAGATGAGCATGTGCCTCTTTATTTGAAAGAATATACTATTTGGGGAGAGGGAGAGCTGGCCTTTATCACGAATAATGTTGATGAGTTGCTTATACTTGCAAGAATCTGAAAACATGTCCAGGTTAAGCTGTCAGATGGATTTAACACCGCTTATCTCAAGTTAGTGTTATCAGTTCTTGTATCATGTTTCAGTGTTGGATTTCATTTGTACTGAGATGAGAAGAATTAGATATGTTTTGGAGCCCAGACTGATTCTGTTGTTTGCTTTTTAGGATTTTATTTTCCATGGGGCTACTTTTGTCTTTTATTTCGGAGCATTTCTACTGCAAGCAGCAACTACATCTCTGCATTACTTGCCCCGCAAATTCAACTCCACCACGCAAGAGAGGATTCTAAGTGGTCGTGAATATAACATAAGCATAGCAGCCTCGGTATGTGTTTTGTGTATTTGTATCAGGGGAACAGAAGTCTGTAGCAAGCACTTGTAGCCAGCCATTCAGCTTGGGAATTTAACAGCAAACTGGAATAGAAAGAGGAGCTGTGAGAGAAAGAATTGCCTGTGACAGCAGCAGATAGTATCTAACAGAAACATGCAAAAATATTGGTGTAAGCTAATGCTTATGGGATAGCTACTTACTCAGTATAGTGTAGAGTTCATACTCTTCACTGTAGTGTTTTAAATATATGATCACTGTAGCTTATAATTTTTAGACAAGGTATTTTGTAAAAACGGTTTTGGATTTTAGAAAAAAAAGAACAACTGAGCCTTTATCAGAGGATGAGGTATGAAATTTACACCTGTGCTCAAATTTTCAGTTGCTTTTTTTATACCATTTAGATAGTCCTGAACATGCCATGGAGATAAAAAAGTTTGGACTAGGTCTTTGTGAAGCTCACATGAATCACTTTTGAATCAGGACCCTGCTGTCTTTTATTGCAATTATTAGAGTGCTTTACTTGATAGCCTAAGTCCAGAATGCGTTTTTCTCACTGTAGTTGCATCATCGCTGAATCAATGTGTTTGGTGATGGGGGTGTGCATAGATGGATCAGAAAATATATCAGCCTTTAGTTCTTATCCTGTCTGGACTCTTCAGGGATGAGTTAGAGGTGTGTCAGGCTTAACTTAAAGAATTGAAACCACTGCTCTTAATTTTTTATCCAGAGACTTCCATACCAGGAAACTGTATATATTTATTAAGCTTCTAAACCCTCTGAGGTTATCTGTTGTCCTTAAAACTCTGCACCATAACCTTTGCACAGTAAGCGCTTTCAGTCCCTCTTAAGATAAAAACAGATGAAGTGAAGGTGTAATGTTCACACTCTGCAAGAGCAGAATAGAAAGGAGAAAACTTTAGCTTTGGCAAGCCAGGCTCTGAAGAGGTGAAGTGGGCGTGTCAGTGTCCCAAGGCCAGAGTTCCTCACATCACCCACCTGCCAGGAACACGCTCAAGCACATCTGATCCATGGTTGGCCATGTGGCACAAGGACAGAGGTGGTGTTCCAGCTGTGCCTGAACTAGGGGAGGTTCTTTATACTAAGCAAATATCTTAAATTATACCCTTAAGTAGTACCTCTACACTGAAGAGGTACACTTAAATTCTACCCTTAAGTGTACCTCTTCAGTCCTAGTTCAGTGTGTTCAGATCCCACTGAGTAGATGGTCACTGCAGTCATTTCATTTGACATACTGGATGCTCCAAGAAACCATTCCCTGCTTCCATAATAATTTTTAAGGGAGAATTCAGTACTTCAAGCCCCTCAAATTCCTGTCAAGATAGAGGAGAAGAAGACACTTCTGTAAGTTGCCTCAGTATCTTAATTAAGAGTAGCTGGAAAACAGTGATTAAGGTAAATGTAGTCTTTAGTGTCTTCGCATTTTTTGGAGAAGTGTATATTTAGGAAGTCAAGACATACCGAAAAAATTTTGAATTTTATTAAAACAGTCCTGTGAGCCACATGACAAAAAGAAAAAAGGTTGCTAACATTCTGTCTTTTAAGATGACATTTATATACCGTGATTAGAAATGTATATATGCTCATTTTTTACAGGTGATGGTTTAGCATTTATTCAAAACTTAAATTAGTCAAATTAACACTTGCATGTAAAGCAAAGGATGATTGAATTGGTATATTAAAAGAGACAGAATTCATTGTTGTCGTTGGACAATTTGAGAAATGTTTTTTCAGAAATTCAGTTTCTGGCTAGTCGTTTCTTCTGTCCAGTGTACATTACATATTCACTTTCATTGTGGCATGACTTTCAGTTCAAATCTGTCCATTCAGTTCTTGAGCAGGAGCAACTTCCCTGGCATTGCCTGGGAAGTTGTTTTAATGGCTGGATATCTGGTCAAGGAGGCCAGATGGGAGTTGTTTCTGTGTTTCTGCAAGTAAAAGAGTTCTGCTCTTTAGAGGGATGTCTTCTTTGATGTTTGCTGGGGTAAAGGCATTCAGTTGGAGACATCTGAGATTGATGTTTGATCAGTCTAGATAAGAGAACTGAAATACACAGTGGACATAGCATATTTAGTTTCACCATAACTTATGCAGAAATTCTATTTCATATTCTATTTCTAAATGTCTGCTGAAGCAAGCAAGTGAAAAGTAGTAACATGGGGTCATAGTAAAATGGGGTTATTACAAAGAAGTTCCTGAGAAAACTTCAGAGGATCCCAAACCTATCTTTACCTTATTAAGCATTTTGGTTGGGGGAGGTACCTTTTGAATCACTTGTGTTCCTGTATTAATTTAGAATAGAAAAATATTGTAGAACAATATGGTGATTTCACTTTTTTCTGCTTTTTTTTTTTTCTCTGCTCCTCTTCTAGATTTTTGCCTTTGCAACAGCTATTTGTTATGGTTTCAGCACAGCCCTGGCATTAAGGAGATGGAGGCTAAATAACAGTTGAAGAGAGGTTAATGCCCACATGTTCCACTTCAGATCAAATTAAGTGCTACTTGTCTGTTTTACTGTAATTTAATTCTAAAAAGACTGTTGTTTTCTGCTTAAAATTTGCTTTAAATGCAAGTAACCCCTAATCAGGATTTCTTCAACAGAAAAAAAGTTTCCATCTCTTCCCTTTCTGATATTTACTTTCACTGTGTACTCATTGTAAGGTATTAGAGAGTTTAGGGATAAAGAGATATGCCATTAGCAGACAACAGAACTCCAGTCCTACACCAGAAGAGGAAGAAAATGGAAACCAAGCCAAGATGTTTACTGCACAGGCAGCTAAAAAGCTCCCCCCTTGTTAAGCCTTGGGATTAAGTGCTTTGCAGCGTTACAGTGCACTCCACACAGGTAGAGCCTTGAGGCTCCTGGTAGAGTCAGGGGTGTTCTGTGTGCTGCCCTTTGCATGATCAGAGCCCAAGCTGACTTTGAAATTCCAACTTAGTATATATATATTATTAACTTTAATGTACAGAGAAAATATTTTAAAAAACCATCCAGTGAAATCTTTTTATACTGTCTTATAGCTATGTCTGGCTAGGGTCACCTGAGCCTTAAAGCTTACTGTGTTCCATACTAGATGAAAACTGGGACTTTGAATCGGTTGTTTATTACTTTTAGGAATTTAGCTTAATCAGATCTATTTATACTACAAAACAAAACAGTGCATTTGTGTTGTGTGTGTATATACATGGTATATTTTTGTTTAACAGGAATTTTTGCACTGTTTGACTTTGTTGGAGTACAGCTTTGTTCTTGCTACTTCAAGTGCTGCATTTGTTAGGTATTATGTGAGTCAATATCATTTGAATGGAATGTTACCAAATAGTGAATAATGTCTGACCTCAATTCTTGCAGTGTGTTATTTGTTGCATTCTAAAGCTGCAGTGTTGTAAAGGTGTTTTTATTTGGACAGATGCCTATGCAACATCTTGCTGAAAGCAGTGGGATGCAAAGCGGTCCTCCCACTATGGAGTTTGCTTTTCGCACAAATGACATTTAATTGAGCCTCTCTTGAATATCCTGAATAATGTATGATGACATGCAATATTACAGACAGAAAATTGATTTAGCAAAACTAAACTGTAGCATTGTGCTCTGCTCCCTGACACTCATGTCATTTTGCACATGGTGAAGCTTTTTGTTATTTTGCTAGTAAATAATTTTTGCTTTTGTGAATAGTGCCAAAAAGATAAGCTGGGACAGTAAAGGCTCCCTGTCATTTGTAAAACAACTTGTTCACTACATCTTGCCAGTGCACCTGATTATTCTGCAGAAACCAGCAGTGGTTGCATAAGGGAAGACAGATTTCCTTCATTCCCAGGCCTACTCTCTCTACTTGAGCCAACAAGGGTGTCTACCATGGAGGTTACTTTATCAGACTTGTCAGGTACAAGGCTTTCCGAGGGGCAGCCACCCTCGGCAGTGCCCTGCTGACCCAGGGCAGGTTCTTGTGGGTGGCACAGCTGTGAGTGGCACCCTTCTGACTATGGAACCACTTGGTCGTCCTGAATTACTACAATGGGATGTTGTCATGTATCTGTTTTCTAAGGTTTTGTACTCTGCCTGATTTTTTCCCCTAATTCTCTCATTGCATTGAAACATTTTTTGTGAACATTTTATCTAGAGCCATATACTTTTAAAAATACTTCATATTGTATAAAATACATTTATACTGGAGTATATGGATGAAAGTATATAACAAAGACCTATGCTAAGCAGCATTAAAGTTACTAAATATATTTATGGCAGTAGTCTGGTTATTAATTTTGTCTTTGGAAAGTATCAAAACCACACATCACAGATTGTGCATGCCACAGCTGCAGTCTCTGCAGCCAGCTGAGATCATGGAGGGCAGATCTTAATGTTTTGCATATTTAAACCTACAGAGTATGAATCCCACACATGGAGTCAATTAAAGAGCTGTCCAGGCTTAGTTGGCATTTGTATCTAAACTCCAAGTTCAAATCTGAGGTGTAAAACCCTTGATTGGGGAGTGCTATTCAAGTCTCCTGATCTACTCACGGAAGTTCAGATAGCAGAGTGCAGCTAGTGTAGCATGGAAACTGTTTGCATAGTGAGGAAAGACTGAACTTTCCCTCTTAAGTATCAAAGGCAAACAAAGGACAGAGAAGAGATAAAGGTAAAAAGTAAAGTAATGAAGAGCAACTTTCACAGCTAAAATGGAGTGAAAGAGTAGAATTTTTGTGTTTAGTATGGACAAAGTTTTGCTGTACTTTGAGGAAGATCTTTGGAATGGTCAAACCGGAATATGCAGTTATGTTCTTTCAAAAAAAAAACCAAAAAAGAAAAAAGTCAGTAGTTAATTTTTTATTACTTTATACTGGGAGCTAAAAAAGTAGGTGTGACTTAGAAATGCATGTGCATGCTGGATGTGTGCAAATACTGATATGGGTATAATATGTAATCCTTGTGGTAGGTATTCCAGGGAAAATGTGCAAGCTGGTTCTAAAAAAATCTTCCTTCCTTGTAAGAAAATTCCTCCAAGCCTATGACGTTCAAGGACAGACACTTAGACCTCATCAAAGAATGGAGGGCATGGGTGGGGGGACATAGGGAGATAATTTGTCTGAATTCATTTAAGGTGAAAGGAACAAGACCACAGTTGCCTAATAGCATTTTCATGAAACATCTCTTTTTGATGTGAAGCTGCAGTGCAGCACTATCTAAGGTACCATGCAGGTCCCCATTCTTAGAAAATATTTCATGGTGTTTTGAATAGCACTGTGTGGTAGCTGCTGGTAAATAAGGAGAAGGAGCTTCAAAGGAGACCTTCCTTCAAAGGGTGCAGTGATAAGCAACAGTTGCTGTAGTTATTCTCTTTCTAAAGAGAAGTGAAAGTGCACATGTTAGAGAGCTAAAATTCTGTGAGAGTTTTGGCAGAAAATATGCACAGCACATGCTTCACTGAAGTCTCGACTCTGCTTCTGCCTTGCTAAGTGTCTGGAAATAATCCAAAGTGACACAGGTCCTGCAGGATTATTGATCTGATCGGGATCAGTCTGTTCAGATTCTGATGATTTCTCTGGCTGTGTATATTGGTTAAAACTCCTGATGTGAGTAAAGTTGTGCTACTGTAAAATGTTTCCTTAAAACACAGCTGTAAACCACAGCTTTTAAAAGAGAGAGGCAGAACCAGTGACTACAGAAACCTGTGCTCTTCATAAAAATAAAAGAAAAACCACTGGATAATCACTAGACCTGTGCTGTCTCTTTCATTTCCAAAACCACATTAAAATCCTGACTCCTGTTGTACTTCTTCTAATTGTTGTAGTTTGTAGTTATAAAGCATTTTGTAGTTATAAAGCATTTGCTTTATAACCTTAAAGAATTTTGATATTCATAATTTCACCATCTGAATTTCAAAAAATAAGAGAGCTTAAAACTCTTTAAAACTTGTTTGTTCCATTTTTTTCTAGATACTGAAATTGGTCTCTGAACAAAAGCGTCCTGATGCATTTCATGCTCTTCTGCCAGGCTGCCCAAGTGTACAGAAAGACTTCCCAGGTTTTTGTCCAAAGATAACAGTGAACCATTAGTTCTCAGACTGTGAACGTTGATCTTTTCAGTCTTACAAAAAGAAAAACTTGAAAGTGAAAGCATGTTTTCTTTCTTTCTTAGCTGTATTTGTACAATTGGTCACGACACAGTAGTCTTTGTTGAAACATAAAGAAAACCAGACAGTAAGAAAAAAACAGAAGAGAAAGCAAATCTAATGTACTAAAATTAGTGAACAGAAATGGAAAGTAATTTTTTTTTACTAAGCTGAATTCGGCATGACTGTTCTCTTTTCTCCCACCTTCTTTTGCTCAATTAGGATGTTTATCTTAACACTCTTATAACCTGACCAGCTCAGAATTTACTGTATTTATCCTCAAGGTGCTCCAGTAAAGAAGGTAAGTGCTGTTCCTGTTTCACAGGTGGAAAACCTGGACACAGAGACACTGAAGAACAGCTTGCTTGCCAGAGGCCTCTCTCAGGAGATCTGTGGAGCAGGAAGAGGAAAACTGGTTTCTCAAGTACTTGAGAGTTTCTTGGTGCCTTGCCCAGCAGCCTCTACTGCTGCCCACTGTGGGCTGGAAGGAAGCACTGTAGTGTGGATTGTGTGTGACCTGACCTGTCTCTGTCATGGATGCTGTTACTCTGGCAATTAGTTACATGGGGTTAAAAGGTAGAATGACTGTTTGTGGAGGATTATGAGTCAAAGGGAGGTTTAAAATGCCAAATCAGTATTCTTGGATCAAACACCATAGGTTTTTGTTTCTGGGTGTTCTACCAAAATTTGGTTATCCAATTATAAGCAGACATGGAGTTCCTGTTGGAGGTGTTGATCTGTCCTCTGCATCTTAAGAGAGGATAAAGGTCCTAAGGAATCTGTAGGTTTCAGATGTTCCCTGCTATATGACATGTTTGAGCACTAAATTCTTGGTGCTAGCAAAATACTACCTGCCTTGAGCCTGCCAGGACACAGCACCTTTCAGTTCAGAAACCTGAGCTAAGTTTTGGCAACTAACCTGTCACGTTACCTTTCAAGGGAACACAATGATCAAACTAGGTTATGTCTAGGTGTGGTTTTAACATCTTGCTTGCCATGGGATAATTGCAAATGTCGGTAAGATTCTGGAGATTGTGGACAATATATTCATACACTTATGTCCAGAATTACTGTGCCTGGCTACAGAGAGGCTCTTAAGCAAGGACTGAACCCTATGGATCCATACAGGGTTTGATTATGGTTGCAACATTACTAATAATATAAGAATTACTGCAGATTTTAATCTCATCCGAATACCTTTTTCTGGTTTTCTCAGCAATGTGTGGTTTCTGTCATTGGACCAGTGCTGTGGCACAAGAAACAGCAGATCAGAACAAACCTGAGAAAAGCTCTGCATACCTTGAAGAGAAAAGCATCATGGAATAATTCGGCTTTGGAAGAGATCTTAAAGGTTCTGCACTCCTCCTGCTGCAGAGCTGGGACCTCCTACAGTTTTGTTGCCCTGTGCAAAGGTGCTGGGACTTCCCAGTGATCTGATTGTCTGAGCAGTTCTGCTTGCAGTGCCCACCAGTGGCTGGCTTTTAACATCACCTTGTTACAAGTGGTTTGGGTTCAATAAGCTTTACCAAACTAATGAGGCAAAAAGTGTTTTATTTCCATATAAAACAGAAGTGTGGAAGATTTGCTGACTCATGTTTTGTCCCACAAAACACAGGGATCACAGCAATTTTTTTTCATGATTATTTTGAAAGTGCAAAACATACTTTAGCATAACTTAATAATGTAATTAATGATATCACAGGTCTTACTCCTCACAAACTTCATGGCCTGGAAGTATTTCCAGACACTTGGGTCCAGATGAACACCCCAGCTGGGTTGCATCCCTATGCCTCAGTAAGACCTAAACCAGCATCTTCCCTTTTCCCTGCCTCTTGCCCATTTNATAATTACCTTTTCAAATAACAAGCCTGAGCCTTAGTTGGAGCAAATGTTCTTAGAAAAAGACAGTTACCTCAGAAAGAAATTTAAAGGTGAACAAGAAGCCAAATTGTTCTTTTAGTTATATAAATGCAACTTCTTTTGAGGTCTAGTTGCCAGTGAGGAATTTCACTAATAGAAGTAAGAGCAGAATTTCCCCTCAGCACTAAGTAGAGCTGACCTTTGAAACAAATGGAATTACGAATTCCTTGGCCTTGTGTCATTTGCTATTTCTCTTAAGGATCCTGCTGCTAGGGTGAATTGCTGCTGGGATATCTNATGGATCCATACAGGGTTTGATTATGGTTGCAACATTACTAATAATATAAGAATTACTGCAGATTTTAATCTCATCCGAATACCTTTTTCTGGTTTTCTCAGCAATGTGTGGTTTCTGTCATTGGACCAGTGCTGTGGCACAAGAAACAGCAGATCAGAACAAACCTGAGAAAAGCTCTGCATACCTTGAAGAGAAAAGCATCATGGAATAATTCGGCTTTGGAAGAGATCTTAAAGGTTCTGCACTCCTCCTGCTGCAGAGCTGGGACCTCCTACAGTTTTGTTGCCCTGTGCAAAGGTGCTGGGACTTCCCAGTGATCTGATTGTCTGAGCAGTTCTGCTTGCAGTGCCCACCAGTGGCTGGCTTTTAACATCACCTTGTTACAAGTGGTTTGGGTTCAATAAGCTTTACCAAACTAATGAGGCAAAAAGTGTTTTATTTCCATATAAAACAGAAGTGTGGAAGATTTGCTGACTCATGTTTTGTCCCACAAAACACAGGGATCACAGCAATTTTTTTTCATGATTATTTTGAAAGTGCAAAACATACTTTAGCATAACTTAATAATGTAATTAATGATATCACAGGTCTTACTCCTCACAAACTTCATGGCCTGGAAGTATTTCCAGACACTTGGGTCCAGATGAACACCCCAGCTGGGTTGCATCCCTATGCCTCAGTAAGACCTAAACCAGCATCTTCCCTTTTCCCTGCCTCTTGCCCATTTTTGGAAAGCAAAAAGAGAGCTGCAGCATGATCTTGACAGGCTGGACAACTCAAAAAACTAATGTGGTATATTGGAGTATGATTCACTCTTCAGGGTCTTGAGGTGTTTCCACCAAGATAAAATACAAAGTTACAGCAAAAGGGGAAATGGGGTGGTAGGCCTACCGGATAGAAAAGGTGCATAAGAGCCCAGTACTTGGGTACAATTGCTTCCTGTATAAAATCTGGCATCAAATCCAGCACTTAGCTCCTGAATATACCTTTTTTCAAACCGTTAATACCTTGGCCTGGGATCTAAAGCCCTGGGGAACCTGTAGGGCCAGCTTAGAGCTTTGGGTTGTTGGAATAAGAGGCAAGGTGAATCATCACCAGATACTTTAACTCAAAATTCAGGAGCAGAGGAGAAAGCTAATTGTTTGCAGGTCCCTTTTCCAGCTTGTTACAAGCTCTAAGAGCTGAGAGAAGGCCAGGAATAGTTTTCTTCTACCTTCATTCCTTGGCTGCAATCACTATGGATGTACAATGAGCTGCAGGACAGAAAGGCTGACAGAATAGTCTGGGTTCTAAGATACACCTGACCTACCCATAGCAGTGACAGCTGTTCCTGGGCCAAGTCCAAGATCCATCCCATCNTGCTGCTCTTAAGGGACAAATAGCCTTTGTGTCCATGGCAGACTTAGAAAGTGTGAAAATTCCAAGATAAAAATCCAGCACTTGCAGACTCATTATTTTGGAGAACCTGACTTACAGCTTGTGAATGGTTCAGGGTCAGCAATGCTGGGCAGGGTATGTGAGGTACAATGTCACATAAAGCCCATAAGATGAAAAGCTTCTGCCTTATCATCAAGTTGCAGGCTGGCTGAAAGGATAGCAGGAGGAGAGATCCATTCGGAGTGTACTGTAACTCTTAGGTAAGAGGAGACCCCGAAGGGGCGGGAGCAGCTGCCGGCAGCCCGCGGTGGTGGCGCAGCCCGGGCGGTGCCTGCAGATGGAGCCGCAGCGCCGGGAGCCGCTCCCGCGGCGGGCCAGCCCTGCCAGCATCACCGCCAGCCTCGTCCTGCACAAACACAGCTCCCAGGTCTGCGACTGGGGCTACTCACGGTAACTTAAGTGATTCATCTGAAAGAACCAGGCTTGCCTTTTCATCTTTTTTATTATAAGGAGACATAGCAACAACTTAGCATTGTACATGACTTCATATTTCTGTTGTTATGGTTGTATTACAAACTTCATATTTATCAAGACCAATCCCAGGACACAAATACAATGCAAAGTCCCTTTTTGTGAAGGTAAGAAGTAGCTGCAGACAGTATTCCTCACTCTTCCTGTCCCTGCAGGACACAACTGGCCTTATTGACTTTTATAAGTCATTTGTGGTTGAAATCCATGTAGCTCCACTAGGTTAGAGAAATAGAAAATAGCCTTCAAACCTTAAGGAGGTTTTGGAGGATTTTCTTTTTCCTAGGGAGTTATGAAAGTTAAACAGGCCAACTAATATAAAATGACAACTGAACGAGCTCATACCATGGAGTGGCTGTCATTGCATTGTTTGGGGCTGATTCTTTTTAGACAGTCAAGTTCTGGGCACACCATGAACACATCACCAAACTGAACTGGCTCAAGGGTGGCAGATGAACTTTAATATAGATAAATCTGGGGCAATGCATCTAGGAAAAAGTTATCCACATTAGACCTGGAACTGAGAGTTATAACTTAGGAAAAAGACCTCTGAGCCATTACTGATGGTTCTCTGAAATCATCAGCTCAGTATGCAATGGCAAACAAACTCCAATAAAATGTTGGAACTCATAAGAAAGTTGTTAGGAACAGGACAGAGGGTGTAATGCTACTGCTACATAAAAAACAAACAAACAAAACTCCAAAAAGCCCTGTGGTGTATTCTTGTAAAGGGCAGCAAAAATAGTTGAGGTGTTGAAGCTGCTGCCTTATGAAGACTGAAAATACTGGGACTCCACTCAGGAGTGAATGAGACAATGGAGTGAGGAAATGATGATTTAGCAAATGATGAACATGTTGGTTAAACCAAACCTGTAACTGTTGTTTACAAGGACCTTGTATGGGATCTAGGGGACACTTGAGAAAACTACCAAAAGATTGTTTTAAAAGAGATGAAAGAAAGCATTTGCTGACACACTGAGCAGTGAACCTCTGGAGCTTGCCAACACAGGAGCTTGTGGAGGCAGACAGTCTTAGCATGTTCAGAAAGGGATTAGACAAATTAATGTGTCTTTATGCTAAAAGGATAAGGCAGGAGCATACCCTCTGGTATCCCTAATACGACAGTTATGAATGCTGCTTTTTAGGGAAAAGGACATAACCAGCCTCACATGGTCTTCCTAAGCAGCATCTCTTTTTGCCACCACTGGAAACAGAGCAGTGGGTGGGGAGCTCATTATGTGATCAACAGGCTGTCTCTTATATGCAGCTTGGCACTTCTTCCCCTTGGCAAGGTTCCCCTTTGGGATACAGCCTCCCCTGCACACTCAGTCCTTGCTCCATCACCAAAATGCTGAGTTCATTGGCCAGCTGATAGTTAAAAATCAAGGCAGGTAAATGAAGACTTCTCGGAAAAAGTGGAACTTGTATATCCTAGCATAAACAGAGCTGCTTGATCTGGTCCAAAGGAGTAACAGTGTTGGCTCCTGGTCCTTCACAAGGCAATGGGAGAACAAGAGGTAAAATCAGGTCATGTTCTTATACACAGTTTTGGGAGCAGTAAATAGGTACAATAAAGATGCCCAAGTCAGCTGAGGAGGTTCTACCTTACCCTTCAGTACTGTTCCTCAGACTCCCTCCAAAAACATTTTTCAGCACTGACAAGCTGAAAGCTAATTGTCAAAACTAATTATATGTACAAAGTAACTGAAAAAAGATGAATGAAATTTCCATGTTATCTCCTAGATACTTCCTGGCCTGTTTTTTTTCTCCCCAGTTCATTACCTTTTCTTCTATGATTCTGCGAGGGCTGGGCTGTCTTTACATACATGCTCATGCATGCAGACAAACTCACACTTCCACATCCCACTTAGTTCAGCCATTCCCTCTCTCCATCTCTTTTTTTTTTTTTTTTTTTTTTTTTTTTTTTTTTTTTTTCATACGGTTTCAGTCTCCTCTGCTTTTGGGTCCCATATGCCTTGCTGATGTTTCATCCCCACTTCTTCTCACAGTCCTTGTGTCATGTTTTAGTCTTCCCTGTTGTCAGGCTTTAACTGACTCATCACTTGTGTTAAGACACAAAACAGGGATGTCATGCTCCAAGTGACTTGAGCAGGGCTGTGGGACTTCAGGTAATCAAGGAGTTACACTCTGCTGCTGGACATGCCACTAGTTCTGTGTGTTGAGTGAGTGGCCTCAGAGGTGGCCAGGTACCTGCCTTTCCCTTGTTAACGTGCAGCTGCTTGGTAAATGGATACAGGATTGTTTTTTCACTATAGGCAAAGCAGTTTTTTCCAGTTACTCTTTTTGAAAGGATTGAGTGACTTTTGGTGAAACCTTTCCCAGACAGTTCAGCAGAAAATAAGCACGGAGAATTGGTTTAAAATCTGGGAAATCATAAGCAATTGAAAAAGCCTTTCAAAGGAAAGTGTTACGTTTCTTTAATGATAGGCAAGGCTTCCTACTCTGGGCATAGCATTTTTAAAGCCTTCACAGCAACAAGTCCCCTTGACACTGAAGCAACACTACCTTTTTTTGACAAAATTCCAGCTGTATCATCATCACTGCAAAATGCTTGTATTGTTATGACCAAATTTTCCCAATTACAACTAATGCCATTTTTCTGAAGTAAATGAGACTGAGGTTTGCTTTTCAGACTGAAGGAAGTATTTGCCACTTTTTAAGTACCCTTTTTCCCTGAGCATATGTACCACTTTCCTGGAGGTCTGAAGTTGAGGAGCTCTTCTCCTGCTGCTGTGGAGCTGTCTTGGCTTGTTCTGCTGTGCCAGCTCATGTCAGCTGAGCATCCAACCTGGTCTTTAATAAGGTTCCTTTTGAATCCTTATGCTTTGTTTTTCTTTACCTAGCAATCACCAGGATGGTTAGGGGAACTGACAATAAGACCAATGTCTCTCTGAGAGAGATATGATCACATAGGGGCTGGTGGAAAGGACAGACTTCAGCACCAGTGTTTCAGAGTTCACCATAACAGCTTCCCTCAGAAAGTATTCTTTATTAAAATATCTGTTAAAGGGTAGCAAGTAACCACAGGATGCCATATATCTCTGGGTTATAACTCTCAGCAGAGAGGCTGCACAAATTCCTGGATTGTCTTTAACAGGAGGCAAGGCAGACCTGGAAAGCTTTCCATTTTCCAGCCTGCTGGCTTTAGCAATAATGTCATCTAAGTCCAAATGGAGACAAGTGACCTTCTAGCTCATGGTATTGTGCTGGTAACACACATAAACAAAGCCTGTAGCTAGAGGGGGAAGAATTTCACCAAAAACAAGGTCTAAGAACAAGTCCTTTACTTTTCATATAACCCCTTTTCATATAACCTTTTCATATAACCCTCCTGTGATGAAAGCTCTCTAAGTGACTAGTCTTTTTATTGTCCATTTGCCTAAGGGGTTTAAACTCACCTCTCCCACTACCAAAAGAGATCCTTAAACACCACACTCTCATCAAGGCTGGAATAGCTCACAAACATACACACACATGCTGAGTTTGTATCACAGTGAATAAAGGGGTGTTGTCTTCACATGGTGACAGCCATCAGTAAACTTCAGGTGATAATCATTTTCCATCATACCCTTGTTATCCATTACCAAAGGGCTATGGAATATCTCTGACAGGCTGCAGGTTAAAATCTTAATAGCTGTAGAAAATGGTCAAATCCTTGGACTCTTATGTCATTACTAGTACCCATAGCCACTATCAGCCTGGATGGATTTTCCACTCTTCTGACAGCCCACAATATGCTGACATCTGTCCCCAAATGTAGTCTCAGGTGAGCCTGCTTCCAACAGCAATTTTGGACATCCCCACCCTGGTTGCTGCTGCCAGCCCAAGGATGCTGCTGCATGTCCCATATCCTGAAGGGAGGTGGCAGCTCTCTCTCTCCACAGACATGGACAGGGTGTATTGAGAAGCACATCCAGCAGAAAGGAAAAAAAAGGATTTAAAATATTTCCTATCTTTAACATTTGAAAAAATCTAGACTGTTCCAGTATACTAGTGTGTCCCTTGTGGCTCACTCTACAGCTCAGTCCAGCACTCCCCTTTGATGTTCTGCCCACAGTATAATAAACTTCACCAAAGAATAGAAAAACAGCTCTCTCTGTGAAAGCCACAAGCAAATGACCTGGAAATGTGAACTGAAGCTGCACCATGTTTTTTTGCAGGAGCAGATTCTTTTGTATTCAGTGGCCTAAAATGATATGGTAAAATTCAGCCAAACAGAATGGTGGTCAACATTGCTAGAATTTGCCTGGGTAAAAAAATGTTGTATTTATAGCAGTTTTGGTAAATTACTAAATTTTGCTAAGTGCAGAAAGGGGAAAAGGACTTCCTTTAGAGCTAAGTGTCTTAGTTTTTTTCTCCTCTTCAGACTTCTGGTTTCATCTTGTTCAGTATCAAAGAAAGCAAGCAAAAATATGAAAGATGTGACTTCTGGGAAATAATAAGTTGTGGGAAGAGCAGAACTCAGGTCTGAGAATTGTAATTGGAAAATAATAATTTCTCTAAGATCAAATCCCTAGTGCTCCATAAGTTTAAAAGGGAAATATTCTGTCTAATCTATCCTGAACAGTGGGAGATTTTTTCCTCTCAGTGTATTCATTTCTGTTTGTGTCATTCCTGGAAAGGGACCCCTTTTTTAGATATCTTCTAATTTTGTGGTAGGAATTGTGGATTTTGGTGAAAGGCCAGAGTCTAAAGACTTTCAACACTGAAAGTTTCTAAGAAAGAAATTATGTCAGATAGATTCTCTTACCTCATATGACGCTTGGCCTGAGATTTACTGCTGGTTTTTTCTAGGATGCTGGAAGAAAGCTGTGCTGCCACTTGGTGAGCAGACAGTAGTTCAGCTTTCAAGTAGTTCTTCACAACTTTTATCCACAGAGGAACAGAAAACTTTGACAAGAAAATGTCAAATCAGCTGTAGCAACATGCCACATGAGCTAATTTTTAAAACCATGTATAGGATATAAAAGGCTAAAAATCCCATTGTCTTTTTAAGTCATGAAGAACCAACTCTACAGAGGGCAAAATTGTGACCACTCTTGCCATACAGAAATATGGATGGTCAGTGCCTAAACTGGAGTCACCTAACTGGATTCAGGATGAGAAGACAGGTAAAGTGTCGCAGTGCATGGCCAGGAGATGCTGTGGTGCCCAGAGCTAATTGTTATTTCATTTTAAAGGTACCATGTGACAAAATACACTGGAAAGGTGTGCAAGAGATGAGGTAGCGCCAATCAAAGTACTCAAAGGCAGTACCTGCTATCCATGCTTCCCTTTCTATTCCTAATTTGAACAGTCCTGTGCAGTATTTCACTTTAATCTCAGGGGGAGTTCCCACGGCACAGAGTGCTGCAATCGCCACAGTGCTTCACCCTCACCACCCTGTGCTTGCAGGTAAGGACTGTGAAGAGATTGCTCGGTACAGGGCACTGGTCCCCTCTCCCACACCTAGCAGTGATGCTGAGGTGCAGCTTAGTAGGAAATACCCTATTTTGCTCTTCCTTTTGGCATCTGGTCTAGCTTTTGAATTTCATGTGGTTTTGTGCTACACTGGAAGACCTGGAGCAGAGACCAGTGCTAAATAAAGTGAATTATTCCCTCAAGATGTTGCAGAACTCACTGTCAGAGAATTACATCACCGTGTGGGATGACAATCTGTGGGATGTGTCTGCAGACAGCCATTACTGAGAACAATTCTTCCAAGGCAAACAACTCAGAAGTTGACTGCAGTGAGTTGGAAGATGCTGTGAGAAGTCCTGCACTATTTAGCAAGGCACAAACTATTTATTCACCTTACTGCATTAGTAAAGCCTTACTGTTCTATATCCTGACCTTTTGCTTCGCAGAAGGAGTGCCTTTGTTGTCTCACTAGGAGTCAGACTGTGAAATCCAAAAGGACTATCTTGGAGAATGTCTGCATGTTCTCTTACAGCTGCAGGACTTCATGGGGATGAGAAGAAGCTCTCTGCACAGAATGCTGTGCTCTACCCGCTGGAACCCCATCGCTCTTTTGCAGACCCCAGCAGCAATCCTTTTGTGATTTTTATTTGAGCAAAATTCCCATTGTACAGCCTTTGGACATTTCAGGGGAAAATTTTCATTATTAGGGATAGAAATGAAGCATACAAATCATTAATACATTCTGGCTTTTCCAAAGCCTCTCCTCATCTAGCTTAATCAGAAGCCATGAGAAGAAAAGAGGATTAGAAAAATATATTTCCACAGGGAGTTTCTTAACAATTTTTCTGCTCTAAGGCTCAGCACTTATGTGCTGGTTTTGGCTGGGGTAGAGTTCATTTTCCTCACAGTGGCTGCTATGGGGCTGTGTTTTGGATTTGTGCAGAACACTGAGTTGATAATGCAGAGATGGTTTTGTTATTGCTGAGCAGGGCTTGCACAGAGCCAAGGCCTTTTGTGCTCCTCACTCCACCAGAGAGGAGGCAGGGGGTGCACAAGCACAGCTGGGAGGGGACAGAGTTGGGACAGCTGATCCCAACTGACCCGAGGGCTATTCCATAACTTACGGCATTATGCTTAGCACATAAAGCTGGGGGTAGAGAAGGAAAGAGGGATTTTCAGAGTGATGGAGTCTATTTGTCTTCTCAAGGAGACCTGCTTCCCTGGGGATGGCTGAACACCTGCCTGCCCATGGGAAGGAAGGGGTGAATGAATTCCTTCTCTTGCTTTGCTTGTGTACATGGTTTTTGCTCTCCCTATTATATTATACTTATGTCAACCCATGAGTGTTTTTACTCTTCCAATGCTCCACCCAGTCCCGCTGGTGGGGGTGAGTGAGCAGCTGCCTGGGGCTTGGCTGCTGCTGCCTGGGGCTAAGCCACGACTTTTGCTATGATGGGAACCCATGCAAAATCACATTGCTGTGGAATCCCAGAAAGACATTTTTGATTATGAATTTCCCTCTGAGATGCTCCAAGCCACTGTGTCTCAGAATGAAAAGCAGAACTGGGATGCCAATGGAAAAGCTCCAGCACCGGCGTCTCAGGAAGGCTACAGGCACGCCTTTGTGAGTAGTCTTCCCATGAAGTGCCAAGTACAGGTTTGCTTGGCCAGCAGGCATGAAATTTCACCACAGAAATGTATACAGGCATAAACTGCAAGCCTCTGGCAAGTAATTTTTGTACAATTTCCTTGCCAAGTGCTCATGCTGGGGCTTACACCAACAGCTCTGCACACAAGTCAGAACAAAACCAACTCCCAGCTCCAGCGTTATTCCATCCCCATTTGGCTTTGCTGAAATCACCTTGTGTTTCATGGCTCCTTAGCTCGGCTGGCAAGACTTAAGACTTATAGAGGCCATATGCTCATAGACCAGACCAGTTTCACACAAACTGAGCCCATTCTGCAGAGGAGCAGTGACTCTCCCAGCGCATCCTCACAGCACACGTGGGTGTCCCCCTTGCTGGCTGAGTCTGACCTGGAATTGGAACAGGCCAGGATTTGCTATTTGGTCAAGAGCAGTATTCTAGAGGGACGGAGAGAAAGGTGCCAGATGTGTTATACATGGGCAGTGTGGCAGAGATGCCACACCAAGTGGCTTCCAAGACAAGTAACAGCAGGACACAGTGTCCAATAACCTCAGATGAGGTCCTTAGCATTTGATAATGCCTTTAGTGGATACTATGAAGAAAATAATCCAGGAAAATAGGTTAGTGACAAGAGGCTATAATTTACAGTTTATTTTTCTGTAAGGTTTCATCCTCCATCCTATTAATGTTCCTAAGCAGTTTACACAATTTTTTTTTTAATCTGAGTGCTTAGCCAATATTTGAACCCACCAAGGGTCATCTCCCTTAGAATGAGAAACAGTTAATAAGGTGCAAGTACGCACTCAGAATAAAAAAGTTGTATTTTTTTACAATAGTTTTTTTAAAAAAAACTTCCTTTCACTAAACTCACAAATGAAATAAAGAACAGCAGCAAGCTATTCCCCATCAAAATTTGCCCTGCAGCAAACTCTGGGCTCAAAAGAGCCTCTTCCTTCTCTTCTTCCTTTTACTTTCAATGTCCCAGTGACTGTCCCAGTGGCTGCCTGTCTCCAACACACCAATTATATTTCTACTGCCTCAAAATCATCACAGTAAGTTCCTCTCTGCAGAGTCCAGGGACTGTTGGATGCACGTTTGGGTGTAATGGTAATGGAAATCACCCACCCCTAAGTGCTACTGTCTCCCTTAGGGTGCTTTGCCACTCACATGATTTTCAACTTATTAATACTTCTTTGAGTATTTTTCAAGGGGTAGTTCTCAAAGAACTCTTAGTGTTTCCAAATCTATACCATTGAGGGATTTTCCTCCCTTTTTCTGGTCAAGTTCAGATTGTGTCACTGATGTTAATATTTCTTTCTCCTGATTTTTGGTCAGATTAATTTTTTTAGGTATAAGCATTTAATCTCTTGCAGCAACTACAACACACAGGAGCTTTGTGTTAGATGTCCAGTGAAGAAGTGAAATTTACCAAAGAAAATCACTCAATGACATTCTCTATATTGCTGACATCCATTGAGTTAAACAGAAATGTTTAATCTATTTCTTTACTCATATAGAGCCTGATCCAGTTCTCTCCAAGGAACACCACAGTCTTTCCATCGGCCTGGAACTTTCCATGACTTTCATAGGCCTGGAGAATATGCACATTGCATGTAGTGTATCTCCACCCCATCAATAACTCATAGAATGTTCTCCTAACCTTTAAAGAGGATATGGTACTTTCTATGTGTGTGTGTACATATATATATATATGTACACACACACACACACATATATATATATATATAAAAGGAGCATGCTTTTATTGCCATGGCTAGGCATAAAAGCAATCATTAGGAAGCCTTACCTTGTACTTTGTGCCTACTCTAGTACCAAAGTCTACAGAAAAATCCAAATCTGGAGGAATGGCAGGAAGCCATTATTAGTTTTTCTATGAAAGTGGTATTTTTATTAAAAGCAGAAGGTGAGCTGAAGGCACCAATCGTCTTTAAAATAGCTTGGGGTTTAGCATCAATAATGGAAATATACATACTGTGGCTGGGATATGTCTAACACCTCTCCCATATTTTCTGACTGTCCATAAATAAGTAGTTTAAGGCCAATGAATATAATAAAAGAATGATCTTAATATTTTGCTCTCAAATTGTTTCCATTTCACAGGAAGTTCAAGTTTCCTTCAGTAAATGGTTTATACTTTTCCAAGTACCTTTGCATTCTAGTAAAATCTATTATATATGCATTAAGGCTTTATTTATTGGGGAAGAACAGGAACACCACAGCAAAATCAAGACTATGATATTTTTATGGTTACTTTTCTCTAAAATAGTTAGCAACTCCTTTTCCTCTACCATTTTGAATAGGGTGTATGCATCACTGTTTTCAGTTTCTTGTGGAGATAATGGTAATTTCCTAAACAACACCCTGACACAGGTTTAGGTTATCTGAAATGCAAGTCTAAGATCAGGAGTGAAGACAAACCTTTACAGCAACAGCTTCTTACTGCTTTCCATGGAGTTCTGGAAGGGGCAGCAACTCCGTGTGTGAGGACCAGACCCTTGCACTGGAGCCTCTCAACTGCTCCAGGCAGCGGGACTGTGGAGACCCTGAGAGGCATTCCTGGGTTCCTTCCCCTTGTTCCTATGCCTCTCACCCAACTCCCTCCCTATTCCCCTATTGGCCCCTCACCTTTGTGCTGCCCCCATGCCCTTGTTCAGCCCTGCCTCTGGATATACAAAACCTGGTCTCTCCCCACGGGTTGGAGCTTGGGGACCCTGAGCATCTGACCATGCAGGTGAATTAAACATCTGTAGGTACTTTGCAAAGGCTGGTTTTGCTTCTTTACCCTGAACTTTAATAGCAGCCAGCTCGGGCTGCAACAGGGGACTTCACCAGCTGGTGTCTTTAATAGTGGGAGTTTGGCACGTTTTCCTGCCCTTTGATAAGTCAAAACCTGGAGTCTCAAGAACTGAAAAATGTGGTGGGAAAAATAGGTAATGTCAACTGCTTCTAATGAATCTGGTTTTCTACATGTGAAGAAAAACATGTTTTTCATAAAACCACATAGTTATTTTCCTGAGAAGAAATTTTCTCAAAAAATTCAACACCTCCTTACAAGGACTACAATCCTCTGTTCATTGCACATACAGTATATCCTGCTAATATACTGAAGGAGATAAAACTCTAAGCATTCCTGCAGGAGTTAACTCTAAAAAAATTGAAACACTGGAATATACCACATTCATTTTTTTGAAATTTCTCCAGTATCTATAATGAATCATTTATTACTAATTTACGTCAAACACTTGCTGACTTTGTGATACCAGCTCTAGGAAAATCTTCCACTTGCTCTTACCCTTTTCTTTCCACTAGTCCAAAGGAAGGTTTGCTAACAGTCCTTTCTTGCCTACGTTTATATTCATTCTCTACATATCACAAAAATTTAACACGTTATCCTGGATGCTGGTTGAGTACTCAGTGCACAAGCTCCACACTGTAAGCCAGATGCTGGATGAGGCTGGAAGAGGAAATAAGTTGTGGTGGAGGAGCCATTCATTGCCAGCTGTCCCTGGGGTCCTGCCCTAGAGGAAGGATCTGCTGAATGGTCAGAGCTGGCTAAGAGCCACTGGGAGAGCTGCCTACAAAAAAGTGCTTAAATTCAGGTATTGCACAGATTCCCTGACCATTAACTTGCAGAGGAGACATGAAAATGGAAGCAGTTATAAAAAGGCAGCAGGTGTAACCCTCATTTGGTATCTATAGCTATAGCTAAATCTATATAAATCCTCAAGTCTGCAGAAGCCTAGTGCCAACATCTTAAACAAGCGAATTTCCAGTAACAACCATCTGCTTTTACCCAAGATTTCTGGTAGACTGGAGAGTCTATTCAGCCTTCTATATCACCTGAAAGCTCTCCCAGTTCTGTTCCCAAACAGGGAGATGATCTTACCTGCACAAAGGACATCACTTCATGTTTTGTTCCTGGAAAACAGACCACGGATAAGGCAAGCCATGCTTGGCTTGCACCCCCTAAACCTGGGGAAGATGAGATTTTGGGGCAAAAGGAGGAGTATTTTGGCTTCCACTTCTGTGAATTTTCTTTAAAATTCCTCCCATTTCTTGTGACCTGGTCTAGGCCAAGAATAAGAAAGAAATAAATGTGCTCCTTGGGAGCATTTCAGTAATACCTAGCGATAAGTTGTCTCTGGCAGGGATTATTTCAGCAAGATCCAGAGAGGATTTAAAATCCAAACAGAGACAGGAAAGCAGCCCAGCACTCCATTTGAATTGGTGGTAGAATTAAATCAAGTGACACAGCAGCACATAAGAACTCTCAACAAATATCTCTAAGGTGGCATTTTAACAGGGGATTATATCATGACTGCTCCTTTTGAGAGTCTGCAGGGACATAAAGGAGCACAAATTACACAGACACTTGCCTGTACTGTGTCTCCAGATTCTAGCAGTACACGATGAATGAGAGAGCAGGGGAGGTACAACCAGTCCTCTCCGTCCTCTCAGCTCCTGCTTTGATGATAAAAGATCTGTGATGGCAGGTATCGTCTCAATCCTGTTTCCAAGGTTTTGGGCCGTGAAGGAAGGTCAGCACAACAGCTGAATAAGCTTGCTATGTACCCATAAGAGCTTGAGGAAATGGCTCCTGGTTTGGGATCCTCAGGGCAAGTGAAGTTTTGGGCCATCTCATAGCCTGCCTTAAGACAGAACCTCCATTTGCAGAGTTTTCTGTCTTCACCTTTGCAGAATCTGCCTCCCATTTTTTCGTCTGGCCTCTGAGCACACCAGGATGTGCAGCAGTGTTTTGCACTTCCATCCCGTGTGCAGTGAAAAGCAGATGCAGGTGTGGCTGTGCATGGGGATTTCTGCAGGTACAGCTGAAGTCATGCTGTCCCCTCTGATGTGACCTCAGCACTGGGAGAACTCCTCCCAGCTGCAGCTCATCTACTTGGAGGCATGAAAAACTGAGTCTGTAATTAAGAAAGCACTGAAAGCACAGGTCTCTAGATTGGATGCTTATCAGCTACACGTCAGACTCCCTCTACCAGCAGAATCATGTTGTGAATCTATTTGTGGAACTTGATTTATGAAGATTAATAAGACAGACAAATTATGTCAACTTATGGCAAAATCCATGTATTTTTCTTTCAGTTCAGATTCCAAAATGCTATTTTCTTTCTCACAGGGCTATTTTTAATGGCAGAGCCTATGTGTACCCTACCCAGGCCCTGTAAGGAATGCCAGGACAGCTAAAAGCAATGTAATTATGTGGCCCACCTGAAGGTCAAGCAAAAAAATATGTGATGCTTACCGATATTTATTAGTGATAAATAGCTTAGCGATATTTCTAAACCTGGACAGAGCCAGGGGATTACAATGATTTGTCTTCTTTCTTAGCACTTTGGGCAGAAATCATTGTTTCCTATTCAACCTGTGTCTTCATATCTGTCTCAATGTTAGCTGGAAGATCCTGGTGTCATCTGCTAATAAACCAAATTCTGTTAAAACTCTACAAATATCAGACGCCATCTTATCAGTCTACATTCTCACTGTTTCTGCTACCATTTCCTTAAATATGAAGCACTTAAGGTTGTGAGTAGCCACAGACCCACTGGTTACATCTATTCTGTTGTGCAAAAGAGGCCTTAAGGCCACATTAATTGTCCTCAGGAGTATTTCAGAGTTCTGAGATAAGTCATTGGGTTTGGTAAAGTGGAACAGTCTCTGACTGTTTGCTCTGCCTTCAGCCTTTTGTGCATTCTTCCTCTATGCCTTTCCACCTCTGCAGTGACAGCAGATGGCTGACAGCAGACAGAAAAGTCACCCATGGAAGAGAATAAGCGGGGAAATCTTCCTTAGGAAAACTCCTTGACACTCATTCTACCAGTGGATAACCAGGTGCAAGGTTCTTGTAGTCAGTCACAGCCCTATCTGAGCCCCCCTTTGCTCCTGTCTTTGCCCTGGACATTTTTTAGTCTGTGTTTGGCATAGAGTTGCAGTCCTTATGTTTTAAACTTCTCCAATTAGCACAACCAGGCACTGGCTCTACTTTGTGGTTGCTGGTGCAATGCAGAACTTCTCTTTCTTCCTTCTGAGGATGGAGATCCCAAGAGTGACCCATTTGCAGAAGCAATGTCTAACTTTGTAGAGGAATGTGATAGCAGAAACAAATGAATTTAGCAAAACTACTACTTTGACTAGCAAAAGAAATGTACATATTCAGATAAAATAACAAATGCATAGATGCCATTGCTAAAGAAACAACACCCATTGTTTCTTTACTTTTGGAGAATGTTCTGGGATTTTGAACTAACAGACATTACAGAGTTTAGAGTTCCTCCCTTTCCCAATGTCTGCTATAAATGGATTTCCTGGTAACATCTACCTAGGTCCAAAAGGTCAGATGAAGGTTATTTTGGAATAGTTCCTCTCATGCCTAAATTAACATTATGCCTAAATTATCCTGTCTTGAAACAAGCCTGTGCTTCCAGGAGCTACAAATGCTTACATACGTATATGTATAGATATACATATTAACATATATTTACACTGCTTTTGTTTAGTCTGGATTAATGAGACACAGAAAACCTGAACAGAGTTTATAGATTACTGAAGCCTCTATATTTCTCCACATTATAATAGTTTTCCATATTCCTGCTTCCCCTTCTGCCAGAAGTGTTGGCTAACAAAGTGTGTATGCAGAAAAATACAGTAGCTAGCTATAAACCTCCAGATTTTTTTACTGTTTAAACACTTAAACATCTCTGTATCATTCAAAGTTCATAATGAGTTGTATTCCAATTTCTTTCTCACTTTGACTTTTGATATCTGATCCTACTGAAGTGACTTTGAAAGATATCACATTGACATATTTGACTCATTGGCATAATAGAAGAAAGAGAAATGAAAGCCTATTGTCTTGTGTAAGAAGAAGTAAAAATACTGATTTTTTTATATTGCAGTAAATAGCTAGAGGGGGATAGACACAATTCATCAGCACTTGATTTAAATTGCTGTATCTTCATTTTCTATGTGAACCAGTACATGCTTATTCCTGTAGTATGCAGACTGTGTGCTTATCACCAAAAGCTTCAGAAATATGTGGGTGTAGTCAAACATCTGTGATTGCTTTCCTGAATGTTCTGGGCTGTCTCAATCTTCTCATAATAGAGGCAAAGGGAAACACCTTTCACTGTGCATGTAAGGCAAGAAATGCACATTCATAATAAATTCTATTTGTGCCTGTCTCATATTTTCCATTTTTACAATCCTAAACAAATATTTTAATCCTTCCAGGGCTACCTTGAAGAAAGAAAGTGGATAGCTTTACCTCCACTGCACAAATGGGATGACTGAGGCAGAAGTATAACTTATTACAAAATAGACCTCTAATTCAGAAGTCAGAAATCTGTGTCACTTAATCCTGAGTACTCAGTAGAGTGGTCAAAATGGACCAGTATACTTCAGGAATGCCATAATGACTCTTCACAGAGATATATCTGCATTTTTCATACACAGAAAATAGAAAGGAACAAAAGTACATCAGGGCTTCTTACCAATATATATTCACATTTCTGAACATTAAATATATTATATGCTGTTTCTGAAGTCCATATCAGCTCTGGGCTATACAGTCAGTACCCATTTCTGATTAAATCATCCTGCAATCCATTTTTATTAATTACTTGACATAGAAATATTTTGTGCTTCATTTGTGAGCTACCTGTGGATCCCTATTTCAGCTAGTTTGGCCTAGATGACACATTTTCCACCAAAGAACAAAGCCTTATAATGAATTCTGCCCAGCCTTGGGCTACTCTTTATTTCTCACTTTTTAGAAAATTTTTGACAGTGATACAGAAGCAAGGGGTCCGTTATTTTGCCCTCTATACTCCTGTACAATACTGCTCAATATTATTTGAGATGTGCACTTCTAAGAAAAAAAGAATTGGCTACGTAGGACAGATGAGTTTCTTCTGCCCTTCACTGGGTGCCCAAGCTCTTCTGTGGTTTGTGCATCTCTGGCTGGTACCTCTGACCAGGGCACCACTCTGAACTGGATATGCTGAATTTATGGGTCAGGAGAGTGCTGCCTGTTCCAGCTGCTCTACAGCTAATTTCGAACAGAAGACATGCACAGATGCTCACTACCAGCAGTAGAGGTCTTTTAAGTACAGGGAAGGATTTGTGAACTCATAAACTCATGAAGGCCAGAAAGGAGGGTTACAGTCTCTGTCTAACCCAGTCTCCTGTATGATGCAAGGGAAGTTAACCCTTTTTCCCCACTATCTTCATTTGGCCAAGATCCACCATATCCAGAGGACTCCACAAACATCTAACAGTGAGAGGTATCCTTGGCCTCCATGAATCTTTCTGCTCCACTCAGGAATGAGCCAGAGCTGGGACTTTGCTTGGGTCTTAGGGCAAACTGGAGATACTGTCCCTGCAGTCCCTGAGTCTATTCTCAGCCTAATTCAGGAAACCACAATGGTTACACACCCATGAACCACACATGGGTAAAATGCTGCTGGCCAGAAACCCCTGGCTAGCACTGGCTTTGAAAGAGGTGGCTCAGGTCTAGCCTTAAATCGTCATCACCTCTCTTATTGCCTCCTGGCCTCCTTCACCTTCTTTTAACTCTTGTCCATTCCCCTACTGGCTTTACTGCAGAGGCAGAAACTGGACTGACAAACAACTAATTGATCATTTACTTCTTGCAACACAAGTATTTTTCCTTAGAAATTGAACTAATAGACAGTGTGGGAAGAGAGGCTGATCTCCTACTAAAATTCCTGGGTGAAGTTTGATAAGAGTCAAATATGCGGAGACACATCAGATTTCACTCTGGAAAGAGAAAAAATACCCCAAAGGCTTTGAAGTCTAGTGCTACAAATATGGTCAGAGTGGGATTCTGAAATTCTGTCACCTTCATTTCAAGCAGTTAGATCTACTGTGATGGCAATTTGAAGGTAAACTTCATGGTGAACATCCTTAAATTAGTTTGGATATCAATTTAGACATACAGTTACACACCTATTTTTAAGGACAAGGATATTGATCTTGGCAATGCAATAAATTCCAGTAATATCTTTCTGTAGAATAAAGCCAAGACAATTCAAACACGATTATTTTTTGTCTTCGCAACATTTTGCCAAAACTATGATATTGTTGGACAAATAATTCTGATTTATATTCAACAAGAGTAGTAAAAAGATTTTATAGAGGAGACAGCCAGAGTGATATTTTCCTATAAATCACAATGATTTTTACTGCCACAAGATCCCACGGCTCAACTTCAAATACAACTGAGCTGTAAACTGCATGGCTGAAGCTGCATTCCTTCTGAATGAGAATCATGTTTCCCTTTCTCAGTGAGTGACTCCACATTTCTATCAGTGTCTAGCAGATAATAACAATATCCAAACAAAAGCAGTTTTTAGAGCTGGTACAGCAGTGATGGGAAAACATGTTCAAAGTGATGCCACTCTCTAGCATATCATTCTTTAAAAAAAAAAAAAAGAGATAAGCAAGGTGCATACCAGACAGTAAGTAAGTTCTTTCTGTCATGTTTTTGTTTGTTCTCTTCTGGGATAAGTTATCCTGCTGATAGAATATGGAAGAATATAACTAGAACCAGAGCAGTATTTAACTACTGACCTGGAACATCGTACTCCTGATCTTTTTATATAACCCACAAGGTACTTGAATCAGGTAAAGGGAGCTGGGAAATACCTATATTCACTTCTTAACCTAACAAAGGGAAATCTATCAAGGACTGTTGAAATTAAAATAACACTAACCTCATATATACTATTAGGCATGTATTCCCCAAGGAATGCTGACATTTCTTCCACAGTTCTTTCATTTTCTCACTTAAGAACCATGCTCACCAAAGCCAGGTACATGGAGCAGGGTCAAGGATGCAATGGTCTGATCTGACTCTGGATTAGATTTAGGCAAAGGTCCATCTCCTAGGCTCTTGCTGTTCCAATGTCTCAGTGAGAGCTGAGATGAGCAGGCACCCAAAACAGAACCTGAAAATTTTTTACTGAAAATATTTTACTGCAGACCATCACATACCCTTTATTTCCTGACTCTAGACATCATCTCAGCTCAGGTGGCAAGGGTTCCTGCTCTCAGATTCTCAGGACTCCAACTCACATGTGAGGCCTTTTGTTCAACCTGGCCATGACTCTGTTCTGTGCCAGGATGAGACCTGGGTACACGTCCTTACCTCTACCTCACTTGGAGGACATGGAAACCAAAGTGCCCACACTCTCCCTCCACACCAGGAGTCCAGGGCAGCCTCACTCCAGAGCTGCAGGCAAACACAGTTTTGTCACTGACCTCCCACTCTTCCTTCTTTTCTTCAAGCCACAGCTTTGGGGACAGCTGGGTTCATGGATCATTTGCTAAGTGGTGTGGTCAAGTGAAAATGTGAATATAAAAAACACAAGTATAAAAAGGCACAGAATAAACATATTTTCTAGTGAGAATACAAAAGCCACTTGGTTGGTGGTGTGTGGATCATGATTATTCATAATTTAAATCCAGGGAATGGCAATCCTGAATCTCCTCTTCACAGCACACTTTTCATCTCAGCCTCTCTCCAGAGCAGTGGTGGATAGAAATGGGATTTGTGTGGGAGTGCGAGCTCAGGATCCTCCAAAAACCTCTGTGTGAATGGAAGAAAGTTCAGATTTAAATCTCATAGACAATTTTGGGGTGGGGAGGAAATGCACTTATACCAGTATGCTAATAAAAATATATCAGCTGTAAACTGTTGGCATATGCAGAAAGTTTTCTTCCACAGCTCTTTAAAAGAAAGAGCCATTTCCCTTGCTCATGCCACAATTATCATCACTAAATTTTAGCAGGGATAAAAGGCTTTTTATAATTTGCACCTCAGTATGAAATAATACTCCCCTTTCTCTTTTAAAAGAATTTCTTTTCCACTTCTATAAATGCATCCAAATCAGGAAGATCTTGTAGGTTAAGCTACTCTTTGTGGGGCCCAAGAAAAGAAACTTCTTTACCTTAGAGGTATGGACAGTGGGCTTGCAGCTACCTCAGTCAGCTGTGGGGCGTGCACCGAGCTTTCCATGCAGCCATGATATTTCTGGTGTGCTTCGAAAAAAAAAAAGTTACAAATTATTAATGATGGTGGCCATAGAGGAATGTGAAAAGGTTCAGGTTCAGCTTGCCAAAGAGTGGTCCCCTCTCACCTCTCAGACCAGCACCACACTGTTCTCAGTCAGCTTTCCTTCCTCATGGCTATTCAGGAAATAAGATCAGTAGAAAATAATGATCCTCTGCAGCTTAAAAAGGCAACAATGAAATTAGTGGACTAGACTGTATTGCCTTTATCTCCACTTACCAAACTCAACCTTTCCTGAGGGTCTTTGTAATCCAGAGGGCCAAATGAAGATGGCTAGAAATGGCTTGGAGGAGTCAGTGCTGTGACAGAGCCTTTTGGTGTATCCAGCCCCTTCCCCCACAGGTGAAATTTTGGGTTGCCTCAAGTCCCATTGATTCCAGAGAATTCCTTGGAAACCATTCCCACAATGCACATGGGAATCTCCTTGCCCTTTCCTGATGAGAGGTTGGGATATTGAAGGCACATCCTCCTTTCCCATGGGCTGTGGAATGCAAGTCCAGGCTGCATGTGCCCAGCAACTTCAGCAGGTCAGGGTCAGGTTTGGCCTGGACAGCTACAGAAATTCAGTGTGCTCTGCATTGCATAGAGCAGCCAATGCAATTAGCAGCTTTACAGTTGTTTTGAGGATTTTTTCCTGACTTTGAAACACCAAGAAGTAAAGAATGTGCTCTGAAGTCAGCACATTTTAGAGGCACTGCACCTAAGAAGTGAAAAACTTGAATTGCTTTTATGTTGAAACTGTCATGATAGTGTTACTTCTACTGATTTTTTCTTAACATCCTCAAGTGGTTCTGATTAAATAAATTTTGATCAAATTAATTTTCTTTCCTTCTACCCTCCACCACCTATAAAGGCAGCAAAAGTCAGGCCAGCATTAAGATGCTGAACAGTGAGTTCTGGCAGCAGGATAAAGGTCCTATTAGCCCTCAGATCATCTGGAAGCAAAGCAGCGTGGTTTGGCCATTGCTGTATTTGCCATTCTCAAGGTTAGTTGATGCAGAGCAAGACTTCTATTTGGATCAGCAAACAGAGGTGCAGGTTAAAGAAAAGAAAAATGAAAATGCACATTTGCACTTCTGGTAGACAGCAATCTGAACTGATTTGTCATGCAAGTCTGAGGAATGGGAAACAGTGTGAGTACAAAACTGGAAAAGAAACATCAGTATGGGAATAAGAGAAAATCATTAGATCAAGAATCAAGACCTGTGGTATTCCACCTGGGACCTGATTTGCCTTTTGAAAGTTTCAGATTGTCACCTCATGAGCTGCTCTTCTACAGTGGGGAAGATGGAGACAGAAATAATTTTAAGATTTTGAGGTGTATTGTATATTTTGGCAGCCCCAACACAAGATATTGGCACACTGGAGTGAGTGCAGTTGAGAGACAGAGCTGGTAAATGCAGGAGCATGTCCTTGCAGAGGGGCTGAGGGAGCTGGGCTGGCTCAGTCTGGAGGAGGGAAGGCTTTGGGGGGGACACCAGCAGCCCCCAGCCAGTGCCCATGAGGAGGCTGTCTTCTTACTGCTGTGCCTGGTGGGTAGATGAGAGACTCTGGGCAGAAGCTGGAGGAGGAGAAGTTCAGTATTTGCCCTGGAATCTGCCCCCTGAGGCGCTGGAGCAGATGACCCAGAGGCTGTGTGACTCCATCCTGGGGGAGTCAACCCCAACCAGGCTTGCTCAAAGCCTTCAGCAATCTGGTCTGGCCCTCCTGCTTTGAGCAGGAGGTTGGCATACAGACATCCTAAATTCCCTTCCAACCTGAGTTTTTCTATGATCCAATGATTTATTATATTTTCCCCAAAGTGTATATATAAGAAAGAATACAATAATTTTGCCTAATCTTTTTAAACTCTATTTCATCTAATGTGTCCAGCAAATTCCTTCCTCTGACTGTGAAGTTTGCTGATAAGCATGTCATTTACTATGATTTTTATGATTTGGCACCAGTTTCTCAAAAACCATTCAGAAGTAATTTTATATCAAAGCAAGCAATCATACCCAGTCATTTCAAATGGAAACCACAGGTCATGGTGAACTGGACAATTCTCTGATTTTTTGTGAATGAGAAATGAAGATTTAAATAGTCACCACCAAGAATTTAGTCTCCACATTCAATAAATCAGCACTTCTGTTTTTCTGTTTTATTGAGTATAGCTTACTTGTTTGTCTTAAAGAGTCTAACTTTTTAAAGACTAGTGCACAATTTATGACTAGAAATATGGGCAAGCACACTTATGCCAAGAAATGCTCTCAAAGTATTAAGCTGTTCTGAATAATATTTCAATACAAGTGAAGTTGCTGTTTTCATGTCCCTGAGACAGCAAACCAGAAATATTTGGAAGCTGTTTTGACATTCTTGAACATATCATTAAGCAAAAATAAAAGAGGTTGTCATAGCTGCTGTGTCATAATGGAATGAGTTTGCCTCTCTTCAAACTGGTAGTGGCATTTTGCTAGTCAGAACATCAGGAAAAAATGTTAAAATCAGAACTGGGAAAAAAAAGATTCACAGGACAGTATAAATCACTATTTTTTTATAGTCATTCAAGACTTACTCCTTTTTTCTTTCAATCTTTTCATCTTTCTTTGAAATAAAAAGCAGGGATGTCAAGTCTAAACCAACCAAGATTAGTCACATAGATAAAAGAATATATCTGTAGTTATTATTTCTATGCTTTGTACAGCTTGTCAAGAGAAAGCTGGTAGAGCAAAGTTTGATTTCAGTACTTTGCAACTGAGTTTGGATCCTGTGCATTACCTGCTGTTTCCAGGCCCCACCAGAAGCACCTCACATGCATTGGCCTCAAATTGCATGTACTTTGTGTCCCACTCTCTTTACAGATTAAGCATATCTAGATATTAAATACCAGACCTAAAATATAAACATATAGTAGGGAGTGATTTTTATGAATTTATTGATATAATGTTGCTTAGCACTGGGTTTTTCAATTTGAATTTGCTAAAAATGATAAATTGTAATAAATTAAAAGCTAATCCCAAGAACAAGATTATGTCTGACATTTAATAAGTAGTCATATGGAAGCAGCTACAAATATGCATCCTTAGCATCTTTGATTACACTTATCTACAACACTAAGATGTTTATTTCACTGCCATGATTTCTTAGTCATCGTCCTATAACCAAAGTGGAATGAAACACTTTTGCAGAAGTTACTGTGCACTGAAGGCAGCACCTTTCCACAAATAGGTTTTTCAGGAAAACAACATCTGCTACTCACAATATTCATGCTCACCTATAAGTACAGCTGTTACTAGAGAGGTGTCTGACAGACAGGACAGAAATGGGTACAAGATTTATCTGTTAATTATATCACAAGACAGGTTTTAATACATTATATGTAAAATAAGTGAGAAAAGCTTAGAGATCAAGTTGAGGTATTAGGCTTTTCAAGTTCTTAGTAATGCATAATATATAATCTACGCACTCTCAGAGTTGTACAAGCACATACAAAATAGTCCTTGTCCTGATCACTCCTGCTTGTGGATGGATCATGGGAAGCAGTGAGCAGAAACATCCTTTGAATTCAATTAGCCTGTTGATGTGGTGACAATTCTCATAAATATGCCCTCAAATGGGCATTGCCTCTGTCATCTGTCACAATACAGAGTACAGGCAAGCCTAGCATGAATTCTTCAAAAGAATTTGGGTTTTGATCTTTGCTTTCATCCAACACTGAGTAAGATCTACAGCATTTGCAGCACGGAGGAGGAAGTTATTCAACAGGCAACAACAAAGTTATTCAACTTTGACCAAAACTGGGGAGAGAAGCAGAGAGAGACTGCAAAAGTTGAGAGCATGGATTTGAGTCCTGAGGGAGAGGCAGCCATAGCAACTGCAGGTGTGACAGCTGGAGGCTTAGTGCTTGGAGGTAGTGATGTGTCCTCTTGAGAAAAATCAGAAAGTACAATATTTAATGATTTCATCTTATGTTTTCAAGTCTCTCTGCCACAGAGCATATTTGTGGACAAATACCAGTTGCTTACACCTCAGTCCCAAGAAAAAAAAAATATCTCTCTCAACTTCTCTTTTCTTGGACTCTCACTGCAGCGATGTTATAGGTCCTCACTACTTTGGTCTTTGGGTGTTAAAAGTGTTAGAAAAATATGCAACAACCTAATAGTTATCATCATTTGGTTTCCTTGTATTTCCCCACTTTGCTTTCTCTTGTATTTCTGCAGCTAACCAGCCACAACTGTTACAGAATTTATTGTGGAGAATTTCTTGGTGGTTGGTGGTTACAACTTAAAAAATATGATCAAGCTGTAAGGCAGGGTCTGTCTGGGCACAAGAATGAAAAGAGGAGAAAAATACCTGTTATGACTTGTTTCTAAACACCACCACTGACTGCAGTTTCACAGTTTACTCAGGCAATCTGCCCAAATACTTCACAATCATTCCTGTTAAAAAGTTTATATCAATGTTAAGCCAGAACATTTCATGCTGATTTGGGTTGATCATTTCTTGCCCTATTCACTACAGTTTCTACCTTACACTTTGGAACTAACTCTTACATACTTGGAAGGCTGTTAACCTGCCTCCATGCTCAGCCTTGTCTGTCCCCAGTTAATGAATCCCAAATAAGTTTTCCTATCCCCATACATCTTTGTTGTAGCCCTCTGACAAATCCTTGCTCCTGCAAACTTCTTCCAGTTACCTGTAGATCACTTCAAAGGCCAGACCAGACACAAAGCCAGCAGCAGACACTGTCTGCCCCTGGTGAACAGAGCACCTGGCTTCTTGTATCTTGGAGCCCACACTTTATTTGTACATCTCAGCTGAGGTTGCCTTCTCCCAGTATTGTGACACTTTTGGGTCATGTTCATTTTGAATCTCTATTCTTTTTTTTTTCTTTTTTTTTTTTTTAACATCAGCCACCTATCCAGTTGTTCCCATCCTAGATTCAGACAATTAGCTGTTCCTGGTGCTAATCTCTACTGTTTACAGTGAATTTTGAGCAATCATTTGGATGCTTTCTCCAATCTTTCATAATTTCTTTGAATCTTTACCTGAAGCCTTTTTTTTTTTTCTGAAGTCTCTTCCAGCTGCTTATCTATGGCAAGCTTAATACTACAGTTCTCTGCTTTATCACTGCAATTTATTCTGGTATTGAAGATTTCACTCAACATATTGATACCTTCTCTTTGGCTTCCAATGCTGTCCTATATGTGGGCATAACAGTTTCAGCAAGATTACATCTTCCTAGCTTGCTTGGAATTAATACAATTCAAATTGTCTCAAAGTTAGCCTATGTTATCTTTTGCTTCACTCATCTAGAATGAGTTTTTCATTGTACATGGAAATTTGATTAGCTTGATATGAACTTTCCTTGAAAAAACACATTGCTCATACTTGTCTTATCTTCCAAATGCCTACAGATGATTTCTTTAATTATCTCTTTGGTCTAGAACACTTTAGCTTAACTAGAATTTCCCAGCTCTACTTTCCAAGGTAGGTGCTGTATTTGCTGTTGTCACACACCCAGTATTAAACTTGATCTCTACAAATTCTCAGAGAGTACTTAATTTTTTTCTGAACTTTCTTCATCAAGTTCTTTAGGCACTTATGGATTACTTTTGTCAAGTTCAAATGATTTTAAATGTCCAGGTCTAAGGGTTCTGTAATTTACTTTACTTTTGTTCTAGACTGAGACCTTACCTAGTATCAAATTAGTTGCCAGTTAGTTACTTTTAAATTGTTGTGGATACAGAAAACACTTGTATCTTCTGGGTAACATCTTTCGCTGGCTCTCCTTCTCAAGGAACAGACAACTGGAAATGACATTGTGCTTTCTGTTAGTGTGTACATATCTAAATTCATATCAATGAGATAATAAAAATATTACTAATTAATAATTATTATTTTATTAATATATTAATGTGTTTATATTAACTTAGAAGAAATAGAGTATCAGCTAGTTACTCTGCTGTCTCTAGCCAAGTGCTAGTGCTATTGATTTACAATTAATTTATAGCCAATCCAATTTCTAGCTGATTTTCTATGTGCTTCCTTCTAGAGTTAAATGCCACTGTAAAGCTAAACATGTGACCAGAACTCCTTTAAACTTCTTACCCTTTCATCATTCTTGGACTGATTATGCTTGTTCCTTTGGAGTATTTTCTTTCAAGACTTCTTTTATGTCCTTAAGTCCCTTTACTTTGGATTACATATTTATGAAATCTTACCTACAAATCCTGAGTTTATCAATTCCTGCTCTCAGGAATCCTCCTAAGATTTCCTCCTTTTCCTAAGCACAGGGAAGTCACCAGCTCCTTGCCACAATTGTTACCTTTCTCCTTCACATTCATAACCAGCTCCTCCCCTTTTCATTAGAATCAAAACCAGAACAGCATCTCCTATTAATTTAATTTATTTCTTTTATTTTATTAAGTGTTTAAGCAAATACTTAAATCCCTTCTGTCATGAGAACCTATTTTTTGAAACAGTTGTTAAATCTGGACATCATAATGTTAAAGTTCCTTTTAACTCTTTTCTATAGGACCGTTACAGGGAATGTCTAGCCTAGTTATCTATGCACTCCACATTATGTACTAAAATGTCAGACCTTTGTTATGCTCCTAGTTTAAGTATTTCCATAAAAATTGTACAATCTAGTTCTTCAGGCATGAGAAAGGGTTTTATTTCTGCAGTGTTTGACTTTCAGAGGCCTTTTAAACATTTGGCAATTGGAACAATCATTACAAATTGGAAGTCTGTGGAAAAGATACCTTAGAGACTTCTGGCTTTACTTTGCATTCTTACAGAAAGAAATCATTCAGAAGGAAAAAAAAAGGAATTTTACTGTCCTGCTGAGAGTCACTTTACCTATTTTTCACCTGACCAAGCCTCCTATTGGAAGAGCATTGCAGTAGATACCTGGACTTCAATGTCATCTCAAGCAAAAAATGGATTTTGACATTTCTTGTCAAAGTCTTGCTTTTTTTCTTTTGCCACCTTCTGATAATATCACAATAGAAAGATCCCTTGCTGAGAACAGTTGGACACACAAAGGTCTGTGAAGGGCTTTGTCACCTAATTGAGCTCGTTCTGCTAGGGAAAACATAGAACTGGTGCTAGGTTATTATGGAAGTCCCAGCAGATTGAAATGATCCAGAGCTCAAATCCTGGAAGCCCCAGAGCTACCTTGGAGAGGCACAGGTCTGTGCAGCCCTGTAAACTGTGGTGTCACACACCTCTGTACCATCACCCCCTCCACAGGGAAAAGAGTAACTGCTTGATTTCTGCCCTGAAGTTACTGAGTAGCTTCTCCATGAGCAACCATTGTCTTCATGTTTTGCTTAATTTGCTATTTCATATTACCCTGGGACATCTGTTAGCATTACCCCTCACTGCCTTTCCGTCACTGACACCAGACACATTTGGAAGGCCACCAACTTGGACTAAGAATTGTATAATGACTAATCTGAAAAGCAATAGGGAGCAGCAAACTTCCAGTTTCCTGCACCATGTTATGGGACTGTCCTCAGGAGGAATAATATTGTCCACAAGTTTTATATCTTTTTATCTGTAAGACCTTAATTGCTTTATTTTGGTGAGTATCATTGTTAGTATGAGAATTGCAGGACCTCAGAATGCCAAGTTTTTAAGTGATTTGTTTTAAAAAAAGTCTGGAAAAGTCAGGATTTTCCCCTTGGTCTAATAGTTGTGCTTGATACATGTGCCTCCTACCTGCTGTTATTTAATACCCTAGAGAACAAGCCTGCCCCAAATCTGCTGATTTTGATGGATTTTTTTCTCTATTAATATCACCGGGTATTGGATAAGAGTGGGTGTGGAGACAGGACTGCTATGAAGCAGAAAAAGCAGAAAGTTAAAGAATTTGGGAAAGCATTAATTTTGAATGAAATGTGAAATGGATGAAATGTCAGTTAAGAAAGAGAGAAGAAAAGGAAAGAGAGAAGAAAACATGAAGAGATGTCCCGAAGTTAATAAAAGAATTACAAAATTACTGAATTCTGAGAAGTAAAAAACTAATGAAGATATTTATAGTCCTATTTGCCTTAAATTCTTTAATTAAGAAATATGGCTACAGACTATGAACTATACTCTCCATGGTTGCTGGGAGGAGAGGCTGATTTTCCCCAGATGAATAGATGAACTGGTGTTGCCATCTGTCAGGTAAGAATGAGCATCAAAGCCCAATCCAGTCATTATTTATAAATGTTTTGGGATGTTTTTGTTTTAATTCTATGACCTTCCTACGGAAAATGGATTGAGTTTTGCAAAATATGTAGATCTCTATTTTGCTGGCTTTTATATGGAAAACTCAGACAGCTGCATCCCAATGTTTGGCATCTCCATCTCTTTCCCTCATCTACACTTCAGTGGTTTGGCTCACATCGAAGCAAGTCAGCCAAGGATATGCTCGATGGAGCCCTGAGCTGGAGTTAGTTTTCATGCTGACCCTAAGAAAGGATTTCCCAACTGCACCCACAAGTAAAACAACTGATGAACCAGGTTAGTTCCCCTCACTGCCCTTCTTTTTGTCCTCCCTTATTTTTAACCTCCTTCCTTTCCTCCTTCACCTTCCTCTAGGCTCAAGTATTTCATTCTTTTGTGTTCAAAAAGGCTTTTCTTTCCCCCAAGTGCAGAGATCTCCTTGTTAATGGGTGGATGATCAAGACGTTAAGTTCCACAGGTCAGGGTAATTCTGGATGTATTGGCTGACACACTCCCACTGAAGCTGGGAACAGGACCAGTAGTGACTTCATTGGGAGAAGCATTAAATCCTAGGGACAGCTATAGAGGATTTCCATATCTAAAATTTTCCGGTTACTTTGAAACTTAAAATGAGGTTTGGATAACCAAAGCATCCACAGTAAGATATAAAAATACTTTATCCATTCCACCCTCACCCCAAATTATTTGAGTAGAAGTACTCTGAGAAAAATGTCAGCTTGGGTAAAGTTAAAGTCTGAAAAGGACAAAGAACAAAATAGCTTGTGAAAATTTTTGCTTGAGAACCTTGCAACCTGAGCACCTTAAAACTACTGGTCTTTAAAGCAGACTGTTCTGGGTTTTGGAAATCATATGGGAAAAAATCAGAAATTAATATTATTAAAAATAAAAATTTTCCATAATCACTGCATATTACTGAAACAATGTTAATAATGGTTTTGCTATTAGAACTGTTAAAAATTAGCAGCTGTTATAAAATGGGATACTTTAAAGCTAATTCAATTTTAAATCACAGAATAATATTGTAGAATCACATAATGGTTTGGGTTGGAAGGGATCTTAAAGCTCATCTATTTCCAGCCCTACTCCAAAAGCTTCACCAAGGTAATGCTACTGAAATGCAGGTTCTTTAATTTCAGAGAAAGACTTTCTCTTGTATGAAATCAAGCATTGGCATTTTAAAAAGGTACCAAATATTCAAGCCATCACATACTTTGTGTGAGAAAAAAGCATATTTTTGCTTGGAGAAAAAAAAACCAAACCACAATGGTTTTGAGCTCTGCTCAATGCAGAATCAAAACTGAGCTGAGAGAATAGAACTAAGACAATGATCAAAGTGCACAACATCATAATTAAAAAATCCCTTCTGTAAAAGAATATTTATGGGAAATAATTTCTCTTGTTCCTGGGATTCCTAGGCAGCTGGGCAGCCAGGGCACTATCCCCTCTGGGGCAATGGAAATGCTCAAGTGGATCCTGTTCTGGATCATTGTGTATGTTTAAACAAAGCCACACAACATTGGTGTCTTAACCCACTCTCCTAGATTTGGGGAGATGCAGACAAGTTACCAATGTTTCTGCCCTAAAACCCAGCCCAGATTTACCACTCTAGGCCTCATCTTTCATCAAATTATAACAAAGACAAGCAAAATAAGACGTGGGTTTTTTATTATGACATCTAAATGCAGAGAAATTATCTAAAGTACAAAAGAGATGGGTACCCTTTGAAGTAGAATTGTGACACCTATCTCAGTGTAGGGAGGGCTTTTATTCAATAAATTACATGAACCTTACATACAAACCTTAGATTTCATAGAGTGTATGTTCTAGGACTAGAAATGTATATTCTCCAGTGTCTTCTCTTTGTCTCCAAGGGCAAATTTGTCTTGTTCCAGTGATGAAACATGGTGTGTTTACTAAGCAAGAGGCATCTTTCCAGTATAGTGAACTGTTGAAATCTAGACAGGTATTTCAGGCTTTGCCTGCACTGCTTTCTTCCCTGACAGTTTTGTCTCCTCTGATTGTTTCTTTGACATATTCAAAGCTTCCTTTCCAGGTACTACAGACCAAGATGAACCAAGAAGGGCTATAATTGGCAAAATCTGACAGTAAGAAAAATCTCCCTAAATTGATCAAGAGGTGTTATAGCAAATTAACACTCCTGCTAGTGGGTTGCTCAGCTAAGCTGTGGATCTTTGAAGCCTGTGAACCTTGCCAACTTTTCACCCAGGCCAGAGTACAGAAACATCTGGATGAAATGGCATTGAGCTTACTCACTATGAAAATACACAGCTGAACACTCACATACCTTCTTAACCTCTCAGGGAAGCTGCTTTTCACTCCTTCAGACTCCTTACTGATTGATGGTATGTTTCTCCATTCATATTTAACATGTTCACAAATGTTTTGATACCTTGTTTACAAAGATTTTAATAAAAACAGTATGCAGGGAACCCATGAGGTAGCTTCTCCACCTTCTTTAATTATAAGTCATAATTGGAATGTTCCTGAAAAATCACTGTATCAAAGGAGCACAGAACAGGCTGAACTGCTGCTCAGCCTGTGTGCTCAGCTCTGTCAGCTGCTCCCACTCCTATGATCCCTGTTCTGCCACTGCTGGGCACAACACCATTTATTGTAACAGTAGGTGTGACTTGTTTTGTTCCATGGATGATGAACTAAAGGTTTTCCTATTTCATAAATAATGTATTTCCTTGTGATTATCATTTTAAACTAAGATAGACCACCAAACTGCGAAAATTTAGTTTTGATTTACAGCTGCTAATCATACCTAAAAAAGTTAAATGCCTATATTTTTGTCTCAAGCATTAAGAGCATAAAAATGACTACCCATTTTCCTTACAAATTGTTGCTCCATTAAGCCTTTTTACAAGTTATCCATCTAATTAGCAATAGAATCCTTATTTACTAAAGGAAACAATTTAGTTATTAATCTCCTTGTTAGTTTTTAAATATAAGATTTACATAATCAAGGCTACCAATTTTCAAACAACCTAGCACCTTTCCACTTATTTACTGGAATTAGTGCTATCTCTGCAGTAAATGTTTTAAAGTTTAGTTGACCATTTTGGACCAATTTGTATGTTTTTAAGAAAAAGAATCGTCTTATAATGCTACAAGTTTCTACTGTTCACAAGAAAGGTTTTGTAGGTTTAATTAGATTTTGCATTTAAAACTGTCACTCTTAAATGTATGTTAAATTTCCTGAATTATGCTAACAGGAGATGTAATTAAGTTACTCAAATGAAAACATTTTAATTCATAAAAACTGAATCAGAGTAGAAAAGCAGGAAAACATGTTATGCAGGGAAGAGGGCATATTTTTTCAAAAAGAGGAAAAGAACATAGGTTATCTACTCAACAAAGAACTCACATTTGTTTATAAGAAGGTGATATTGCTGAGACAATGTTTGGACGACAGTATTTGGATGATGAGCTAAACACATTTTTTAATCTTATGCTGTGAAACCCAGAGTGATGAACAGAACAGTTTAAGAATGCCTTGCCAAAAATATTTAGCATGATCAACTTCTGGTTTCATCTTCCACTAATATGATTAAATAATCTTCTTAATTTTATTTAGGTCAAAACTATCAGGATCGGGGATTGTATCTTTTTCTGTATCTGTATTGTGCCTACCACACAGTATTCTAGGAAGCTACAATATTATCTATTACAAAAAATATAATACAATTATTAGTTTATAATTATTATATATACCATATCACTGCATTACTTCTGCCAAGGACTAAGGTTTAAAATCAGCTTTATTGAACTTATTAACATCCCTGCATTAACCTCCACTTTTATCATTGCTCTTTTTGGAGATAAAGTTAGAATTCCATAGCAACCAATTAAAAGGTTGCATTATTAATATAATACATGCCTCTTTTTCTGCTTGTATTTCTCTAGCTTTTCTTTTCCTTTTTTCTGGTTTGTTCCTGACCTCCTTTCATTTCTTTTTCCAGTTTATAAATTTTTCCTCTCTTCTTGGCAGGAGAAACAAACTTGTGGCCTGGAGACTTTAAAACATACTCCTGTAGCCATGGATTTCGCATACCTAGCCTCTGTCTGCACCGCATTTCGACTGAAAAACTACACTGAAGGAAATATTTCTGGAAATTTTTATGAACTAAAAGAACTTTACTGCCATTTCTAATTGCCTGGCACTGGTACTGAAGGATGAATGGGTGTCAGTAGGCAGGACACACCAACAAGCCTTTGCCAGCCCTGTTAACACCTGTATGAGCCTCTGCAGAGATTCAAGAGCAGAGCAATCAGACAAAAAGAAACAGATCAGAGCACAGCTCTGCTTTGCCTTACTACCCACCCTTTTTTTATAAAACTGTTGAGCAGAGGGAAAGCAGCCTGAGAGAAAGTGCTTTCCCTTTCATGAAACAAATCAGTGAGTGGCCATTTGTTGACCAAAAGTCTGAGTTTTCCTCACCAGGCAGAGCTTCCTTAAGTCCTGGTCAGCAGCCTTCACAGCATGCTGGTGCTACAGTACAGGAGCACCCAGTAGTGGGAACTGCAGCTGCTCCACTTCATCCATTAGTGGATCCAAAGAAATTCCAAACTTCTCTAAAAGAAATCTACATTCAGGTGGATGGCTACATCCCTATGGATTGAGTAATGAATTTCACACTGTTTCATTGTGGCAAGGAAAGCAGTGCCTGACAATCTGATTTGATATATAGGGTGTGATTTTCCATCGTTAGATTTTATGACCCCCATCTACACTTTTTAGTTCATAGTTTCTTCCAACAAAACTCCCACAGCATGTCCAGTACAGTACTTGTCATGGAGCTAAGATCTTCAACCCAATCCTGTCTATCAAAGATGCATGAAGACATCAAATTACTGTCTTGCTAATATTTATTTGGAGATACCCTCCTTTCTTTGGCTTTCATATTAGACGTCATGACAATCTGTGCGCTAAACAGCCATTTCAGTCTCACTGAAATTCACAGTGAGACCCCTCTTCTGCAGGTTTTGAAGCATTGTTTGCACATCACCACAGAAGTTTTAGATTTTTGCACTTTGCAGGACTAGTCAAGACACATCTACAACGTGGCAGAAGGATACAATTATATTGCAAATGCCCATGAGTACAGATGTATATGAATACTAATGCAGGGTGCTCCAGAAGCAGGAGGTAATGTTAATGTCAGTAATGAAGTAATTTACTATACAATCAGGAATACTTTTCAATCTACTTCCTCAGCTGTGTGGACTCTCAGAAGACAATGGCTGATCACACTTCCTGCACATTAAGAAGTTTACCACTATATCCACTAATAATCTAGAAAACCTAACATTCATATTTGCTTAGTATTTGCTTTAATTTATAGCTTTGTACTAACTCGTTAAACAAATGGGATGATGCCTAAATTCAGAAGAATCTTACTGCATGTTCCTCTACAAAAATGTTGAGGTTGTGTTGTTCCAAGTGAGATCGTTAGTCTGTTGGGATATCAGTTTCTTTCAAGGCTAGAAGAAGTAGTTTAATTTCACAGACCCAGCATTATGCACCAGATCAAGGGGCTACCACCTCTCCAGTCCTTTCACCTTGGTAAATTCCCTCCAGTGCTCTCTCCAGCTTTGTCAGAAGCAGCAATCTGAAGTTAGAAACATTGCTCTGGAGTTTCTTGTCACACCACCTCTGCCACTGAACTAGTAAAACAAGCAGCTGGGTTGAATTTTCCCTGGTAGCCACACTTGCAGTCTGGGTTAGCTGCTAATAAGGTCCAGGGTAAGGAAGCAAGAGAGGCCTTTGCAAGGTATCCACAGATGTTCAATTCAGCCATGTGGCCAGATGTTTAGGGTCTAAAAGCTTCAACTCGTGGGGGGATTCCACGTTTCTTTATCTCCAGAGGCCAGGCTGGCTCAAGGTATCGGGGCAGTCTAAAGGTGAGGGGCCAATGGGGGAATAGGGAGGGAGTGGCCGAGTGGAAGAGGAACAAGGGGAGGGAACCCACTGGGTCAAACAGAACTGGGTATCTTATGAGGGAAGCTTCTTGTGTCTCTTTAACCTAGGGAATGCCTCTCAGGGTTTCCACACCACACCATCCTCTTTGCATCTGCTCCCCAGCTTAACAAGCTGCAGTGGTGTATGGCACACACTGTCAGGTTGAGCCCTGCCCAGGAAGAGTTTCCCTTCCCAATGGGGCAGGATCACTTTTATTCCGGGGCCTCCTGCATCCCTCCTAAATATCTTCTTTGAAAAAAGGCTAAAAACTCATCTCAAATTTTAACCACAGATTTCTCTACCTTCTTTCCATTCCTGGTAACTTTCACAGAGCAAGTGACTGCCATGCTAACTTCAGTGAATACTTGCACTGAATTTATTTTCAACTAAGAAGTACATGTATCATATGTTATCAAGGAAAAAGTATGAGAGGCGGAAAAAAAGTTAGTAGAATGTATATTCATGTTCCATTTCCACAAAAGAGAAAACGGAGGGAGTCTGCCCTGGAAGCCTTTTAGAAGGACCAAAACAGAAACATGGGAATAAGGCATGAACTGTGTTAAAGCACTTTCCATAAACAAGCCCCTGAATTTGATTTAGAAAAAATGGCATGCTGATCTAAATAGATTTTTTCTCCTATAGGGATATCAATAGGAAAACCTGGATAGAATTTAGAGAAACACAGAAAAAGGCCTGAAGATAATTTTCAAGGAATATTGAAAGTATTAAATTATTTGAGCTTGGCTAAACAATGACACGATAATATTTTCAGTTCACAAGTATTTTTAAACTTTATTTTTAAATGCTGTTTTCACGACGAAGTGAAGCTAGTATGTGGACCACTCCTTTTAATACAGTATCTCCCTGGCAACCAGACCAGCAAAAACAGAAAAGGAGATTAAATGACCAATCATTCCTTCCATCTCTCACGTCTTCGATTTCTTTGCTGGATGGCTGATAAAGTTCTCGGACTCTGTGGCTCCTGTGGGTGAAGCCCAATGCAGTGTTTCCTTTGGCAAGCCTCGGCGTGTGCAGTTAGATGTTATGCTGTGCTGGTATCACATGGCTGTCTGAAGGAGAAAAAAACCTCTCTGGAGTGCCAGCAATAAAGGCTTGGCTATCACAGGGCCAAAATTGCAGTATTTCCCTACAAGTATTTTAAGCCCTAACTTGCAGAAACATCAAGGAGACTTTGGGAAGATCAGACAACTGGTCCAGGAACTATGGAAGGGAACAGTTCCCTGGAAGGGCATCTAGCTTGCCAGCCCAAAATGAGTTACTCACAGCAATGCAGGAACTCAGAACAGATGATGGAGAAAACGCAAATGTGTTACTGACTGAGAAAAACTATAGATGCTCAAAATCATATATCTGAACTGAAATGTATGGTCTTCAAAATTATTCCAGCTACAAGAAAGGACACCTTCTGCCAGGCATGTCCCTGATGCAAGCCCCCTTTGTGTGTACTCAGTGTCCCTGCCTTTCTCAGTCTGAGACAGGGGGGTGTCATGCACTCTCCAGATCCCTTAAAGTGTGCAGCTGCCTCTGTAGGGAATGTATTGCTCTTACACTTCCCTGTCTTTTCTGGCTACTCACTTGCTCTATGAGCAGAAGCTAGTTTTAACCTTAAAAACTTAAATTATAGGAATTACTTCTGAGACTGCCTCTATACCTGCAGTGCAAAGGAACAACAGAGACTATAAAAACTACTCAATCTAAGAGGGTCCAGTTTATTTTTATTTCATTTGTTTCCCTCACCTTGCATTCTCAGAAGTTTAGAGTTTCTAATTCAGAGCTTTCCTAGTTCAAAGCCTCTGGAGCTGCTCATTCCCAGGACAAGTTCTTTCTTACTCAGTTATGACCAAAAAAAATATGACTAAAGCATACTGGAAAATGAAATGAAAACTATAAAATATGTTCTCAGTACTTATGGTCAGATTATTCAGCATTTGGCAGAGACCAATGAGGACATGGGAAATAGGTACAAAGAACAGCCCTAAATTTGGTAACAACACTTACTTGAAAATATTTGGAACTCTCAATTAGCTGAATTATGATCTCACCAGCCATATCCCTTTATGTCACATATGCTCTGAAAAATGGCTATTTAGTAAAGGAAAAAAGGATAAGGAAATCCCACTCAGCTGAACTAATTTTCTGATTGCAGAGCAGCCATTTTAGTACCATTAGTCAGTTTGTCAGCATTTTTTCCTGCCTGTGCTCACACAGATAAGGCTTATTCTCAAAAGCAATCCATGAGGGAACTCTTTAACAGCTGTTTCATCCAGGAAACCTCACATGTTCCACATGAATGTCTTACTGAAGCTCTTGAAGGAGAAATTAGGTGACACATTCCTCAAGGACCTTGTTGACCCTCTGAAATTGGTTTTGATTGGTGAATAAAGAAAGGAAAACTTCCCCGATTCTGTTTATCCATTATGACCTCGTGGTAAAATGGGCCCATCTTATCTTCTCAGTAATGTTAAACTGGTAATTTCAGATAAAACCATAATTATGTGTTTAGGGTTAATAAATTTTAAAATCAAAATAAATAAATAAAGACTATTTCATTTATTTTGAAAACAACGATTAATGACATCTTTCTGGCACAAATGTCATCCCTTTGGTTCCCAACAGAGTAGAACTTGTCACTATGGAAAAGGAATACCTGTTCCTGAATATAAACACCTACTGCCATGCTGAACAGGAGCAGGCATTCATACCAAAGCAGCACCTACCCTCAGGTTCCTTGTATAAAAACACCATTTTGGAGGGCTGTAGCATCTTACCCAAATAATAATGGCTTATGGCCATAAGCGGACAGAGAATTCCAGGGCCATAAAAATCAAAAGCCAGTTAGTGTGCACAGAGTATCTGCTCTAAAGAAAGACAGCTCTAACCATTGGGGACATGAGCCATTCCTACCCTACTGTTTGCACTATTTGTGCTATCTCTAACAGGACAGATACCATGTTTCTGCTTCTTGTCTTTCTTCTAAAAATCTCAGCCTGCATGAAATCACAGCACCTGCCGTCTTCTGATTGAAAAGGGTGAAAATTTCTTGCCATGCACCATAGCATTTTGACATTAGGACCAATTATAAATGAGCAATTAATAATAGCTTTTTAAAAACATCTACATCTCCTCATATATTCCCAAAGATAGCAAAGCCATGTGTAATAACTTCACCTGCTGACTGTGCTATAAGTATTCCCAGCAGGTTTTATAACTGAAATAGGTGTGGAGGAAAGAAAGTTTTTTGGTGGAACATGCATTTTAGAAGAAACTGGAACTTGTGAATTTCTTTTGAGCACATAGAATTGTCTGACTCAGTGATGCAACTCCCCATCTCCACATAAGTAACTCTGATATTTTCAAAATAATGTTTTGATTTTTAATGCAGTGTTATTTAATTCCAAAATTTTCTTCAATTGTATGTAAGATATTTAAAAATAACTCTCTCAAGTATTTTATTTCAACATTTTCCCCAAATTTCTTGTTTGCTAAAGCTGTTCCAGAAGGCATATCTCAAAAAAGTAAAATCCAAGTCACAGTCATTTGCACAACTCTTACTATTGCAAACCTCACAGTATCACAGCATAACTTCAATGGACTTGTAGACCACCACACAAAGTACTGCAGAAAATAAAAATTAGTACCATTCTTCCATTGCAAAAGGATAATACATTTTTAATCTCATCTCGAAAGCACAACCGTGATTAAGTCTGTGGGAATAATTCTGATAATGACATTAAAAATAATTAGAACTTAAATCCTACTTTAAATAATGGCAGAGTTAACAGAGGTAATCACTGAATAAACCAGGTGCTTTCCTGGAATATCTGCCTCTCAGCTGAAGCAGGATGTCTTTTGAAGAGGAAAGACACTGGGTCCAGTGCATTACGGGGAAAATTCACCAGCCTGGTTTATTCAGCAAGAACATCCGTGCCCATACTGACCCCGGTGCCAGCAGTGACTCTGCTGTCCCTGTCACAGTACACACGACAGGATCTCCAGTCGCTGCTCTGCTTTTCCCAGGGCCGGGTCCCGGGGCCATCGCTGCTGTCCTTCAGCACCAGGAGCTGCCGGCGCGGCTCCCGGCAGGAGCGGCGGGATGGGGGACAGGGGCTGACCCCGACACCGCCCCGCGGGACGGGCAGGCCGGCAGGAGCACAGCCCCTTCTTATCCTCGGCCGTTCCTGCCAAAACTACACCCCCACCATGACGGGAATGGTGTGGAGTAACCAACCTAGTCACAGGCACACGGCGATAAAACTCGACTCCGCAGTAAAGAGGACAGTTCCACACGTAGCTCATGTGCAGTATCAGTAATGCCAACAGATGCTAGGAATTTGCAGCTGTCAGCTAGGCTGGAAAGGGATAGCTAAAAATCAAAACCTGCAATATTTTCTAGAAAAATACTGCCATTTATGAGGCAGACTACCAGAGAAGACATTATTTATGAAACAGTGCAGGACAAGTCCTGAATTATCCGCCTTACATTTGTACCAGTAAAACATGGTAGGACAGAAGAGCAGAAGGAGAAAGAGATGTTTATGTGATGTGTTTATATGATGTTTATGACAATTTTACTCTAAAAATAGCATGGCTTGCCATACACAAAGAATGGAAGATGATTTTGTGGAGCTACACGTTATGAAGTAGTGACTTTCACAGACTTTAAAAAGAGGGATAGCCCTATGAAAGCTTGAATTTTTGTAATGCTTGATATATATCCTGACACCTATGGATAGTTATAGGATCAACCTACCTATAGGATCAACCACCAGAAACCCTCTAATAGCTGAGCCAGTTTTATTTGTAACTCTGTTTCCAGACTTTTAGATACAGCTTTTTCCATTATTTTGCCAGTGGAGAAAAAGCTTTAAGTATATTCTTAATCCTGAGATTCTGCTCCTGGGCTCTGTTCCTGAACTTACACCTCTCAACAGTGTTCTCCAACTGTGTTTCCCTGCAGAGTGAAGAACAGAGGTTAATTTCTTTACATCTTAGGAGGGATTACTCTTTGCAACAGCTACAGCCAAGGTGGCAATCCAAATATTAACTCACTTAAGTATAGATCTTTTAAAAAAGCAAACACAGAGAAACTAAAATATTTATTTGTACTTACTAATTTTGTATCATGAATAAATGCTATTCATTGCCAGCTGAGCCAGCATGAAACCCCTCCACTGATTATTATTTTACTCTATGGGAAGTAACAAAGGCTACTTTCATATGATAAGAACTGTATTGGCACACTTTAAAAAGTTGTAAGACAAGTACAAACAAAAACATTCACTGTTAGGAAAATGAACCAGCATCTGAGAACTGGTAGTTCAATGGACTCCAAATTATGCATGGAGGAACTGAAATATTCAGGTAAGGAAATTTGGTCCTATTGCACTAAAATGTAGCATAATCTCATTTTCATAACTGGTATTGCATAAACAAATAGAGCTTTAATAAATCTACTAAACATATGTAAAAGACGGGGTTTTTTTTCCAAATTAAGTATGCTGGCAAATATTTTTTCATTCATTTGACTTTTTCTGCAGTTTTATGTGGTGAAACCTTTTTTTAGACACCAGAAGATATTTAAGAGTGGTGTGAAGTAATCTCATTGAAAGGTAAGGAAACTTTCAGTGACTGTGAATGATTACTGGCACTGAAAACCTCCACAGATTCACAAACAGCAAGATGGGCAAAAACAAGTCTTGTATGTGCCCTCTGGCTTACAGGCTTGCTTCTGTGAAAACTACAGAAACAGCCTTGCTTCTTTTCAGCAAACCTTCGTGCCTGGCCAAGAGCACTGGTTATTCTGTTCACAAGCAAGGTGCTATAAAAAGTGGCTGCACTGACTGCCTAAGTCAGACATGAAGAAAAGAAGCAAGGGGGGAAAAAAATGAGATAAGGAAGGCAAAATGACCTGTTAGGCAGTGGATGACTTAAATAACTTCAAACTCATATCCAAGCTTCTAATAATGTTTGAACAATCCATTTTTCCCCTTGGCTGGTCATGCTGTTTGTGATTGAGAAAATGAAGGGCCAATACATGTCCAGAGATTACATGCTCCTGCACCAATGAAGTCTGCTTTCCCCAGAATGCCAGGCTTTTCCAGAAGCCCTGCTGTCGCTACTCATCATCAAGAAAGCAGTGGTCACCTTTGTCCAAACCAAAACTTCTGTCTTGCCATTTCTGCTGTTGTGTTTTGCTTTGGTATAGAGCTACAGTAGCCTTGTAAATTCATGAGTACCACTTGTGTCATGTCTTAAACTTAAAATACATCTTGTTTTCACTAGTCTGTCGACAAGTTTTGTTTACTTTTCAAATATTTTCTTTTTAGCAAGCCATAACAGAATCCAGTGCATATTATCTATCTCAGACAACTAAGGATAAAGAATATTTGTATCCTAGCAAGACCCAAGAAGGTCTGCCTTAGGCAGAAGGCAACTCCTGATGAGTAAAACCTGTTAACAGATTTAGTCTCCCTTACACTTGGCCTTAAATATGTCCTGCACATGCTAAGATAACAGCACGGAGCACTAACAGCATGGAGTTAGTTCTACAAAGCATTCCTGAGGCCAGGCCTGTTGGCTCTGTACCCCCTGTGGTTGCACACACCATGTAGGCACTGTGACCTGTGACCACTCCAACGCACCGAGTTGCACAGAGCAGGGAGGACTCCCTATGCAACATCTGTTTCCCATCAGCTGATACACCTGCATCTCTCTAGTAAAGAACAGTGCCTGCGACTTGAAAATGAAGAGTTCAGTGCCCACCAAGCTCAAAACACTTCAACGCCGGGGCCAGGAGCAGTATAGCCCCGAGAGGCGTTTGGCTTTGGGGCGGCTGGTCTCCAGCGCCAAGCACTGCCCAGCCATGCTGGCGGTGCCAGAGGCGGCGGAGCAGCCGCGCAGGGCTGCGGGGCAGCACCGTGTGCCCCCGGCGTGCGGCCCGGGAATGGACGCTGCGGGCACACGGGACGGGAAGGGGGCCGTAGGGACCGGCTGAGGGCGGCAGCCCCGTCGAGGGTAGCACTGGGCCAGCCCGACCCCCGGGGCTCCGGTCCCCGCTCCGTGCACCGCCCCGGCAGAGGGGTCGCGCCCGGCGCCGGGCAGGGCAGGAGAGGGCAGGGCAGGGCAGGGCAGCGGCTCGGCGCCGCCGGGGCAGGTGGCGGAGGGAACACGGGCGGCGGAGGGCCCGGCCGGGTTCCAGCTCCCCCGCTCCAGCTCCCCGCCTCCGGCCCGCGCTGCCCGCCGTGCGGGGGTGGTGGCGGAGGGGGGTCCCCGACGGCCTCTATAAAAGCGGCTGCAATGGCTCTGCCGCCAGAGCCGAGCGGGCGGCGGGCAGGCGGCGGCCGGGACCATGGGGACGGGCGGCGGGCGGCACCTGCCCACCCTGCTGCTGCTGCTGCTGCTCCTCCGGCCGTGCGGGGCAAGTGCGGGGCGCCCGGCGGGGCCGGCGGCCGGG
>VXAX01004657.1:241600-267321 GCA_013399835.1 Leptocoma aspasia
GAGACCCTCCCCGGGACGGGCCCGCCGCGGGGTCCGCCGCGGGTGTCGCTGCCCCGCGGTTCTCCCGCCTGCCCTCCGGCGAAGCGGCCGCTCTTCAGCAGCACCCGCGCTGCCCCGATGCTGCGGGAGGTGCCGGTGCGGCCGCCGAGGGGCTGGGAGGGCCGGCGACTGTCCGAGTGCACTCTGCCTCTGCGAAATGCCTCCCCTTTTCCCCCAGTGCTGGAGGGAGACAATTGCGTGTTTGATGGGATGATTTATCGCAATGGGGAGACGTTCCAGCCCAGCTGCAAGTACCAGTGCACCTGCCGCGACGGCCAGATCGGCTGCCTGCCCCGCTGCAACCTGGACCTGCTGCTCCCCGGCCCCGACTGCCCCTTCCCCAGAAAAGTCGAAGTCCCTGGAGAGTGCTGTGAGAAGTGGGTCTGCGACCCTGACGATGAAGTGATTTTGGGAGGTTTTGCTATGGCTGGTGAGAAAACTAAAATTAGTTGTCATAGTCATTGTGAGCAGGAGGTGATATCATAGTGGAAATATCCACAGGATTGCCAGATCTAAGGCACATTGCTTGTATGGTCGGGATTTTTTCTGACCTAGAGTGACTAGTATACCATTGGTTATGAATAAAGGTAGAGCTCATCAGGTAAAAGAAAGATTCAGAGAATGAATATACGTAGCAGTTTTAACAGTTAATTGAGTTAGTTCCCAGTTTTTAAATTTCTGTTTATCTGGTACACATTAGTTCTGTGATCAGAAGAAAACAAGGACGAGGTCCTAATCCTCCAGACATTCCTACACCATGGGAAAAAAAAAAAAATCAAAACCCTGCAGTCTTGCTAGTTGCTCTGCAAGAATATGTTACAACATATATACTATTTTAACAGCTTAGTCTACAAGAGACCTTCTCCCCACTGAATTCTGCAGCTCTTACGAGTGGTCAGCATGGTAGATAAAATGCCAGTGCATTCCAGCCTGTGTGTGCTAGAGTGCTCATGTTTATTGATGGCATTAAAAACATTACAGAGTACTTGTAGAGGCAGTGGTTATAAACACAGTGAATGGATTTGTAAGAAAATCCAACCCATTCCAAAGTGCAGAACTCAGGCTTTTTAAAAAGCTAGATAATATTTTTCCCTTTTTCAGTTTTTCCCTATTTTCATTTTTTTTGTACTGAATTATGTCTCCATCCCCTTTAAATTATACCATTAATTCAACATGAATTTTCATAACTTTCTACTGAGAGTGGAGGGCACTGCATTCTCTTCCAGTCACTGCTCTTTGTGATCTTGGGCAGTTAGTTATGCCAAAACTCAGCTAATCCATTCTAAAAACAAGTGAGAAAGGATTGAGGAAGAAAAGCTCGAGTAGCTTTTCAGTGTGCTATGAAGTATTAGTTGTAAAGCACATAAGGTATAAACAAAAAGTTTGACACTTTTCTATTACCTTTACTTTTCTTTGATTTGTCTGATGGCAACAGGCTAATCCTTAAGGTGCCTACAGATGAATTAGAAATGGCCATCCCTTTTGGGAGGCCACCTTTTTTGGACCTTTGCCATTCAAAAGGCAGGAAGGCTGTTGTAAAGGAGCTTAACAGCAAGAGCTGTGACTGAGGGCTCAGTTGTATTGTCTCCTGCTTGCTCCTTTGCTAATCAGTGAACCAAACTATGCCTCAGCAATATTTGCATAGTGCAGCTTTACACTGCCAGGAGGGCAGGATGGTGGTCAGACGTGACCGTGGCTTTGAGTACCTGTGATAGCTCCTGGAAATGGCTTCCCTCCTGCCTCCCCACCATCACCCTGGCTGGAGGCTGTCAATAATTGACAAGATGGGCTGACTTTATGACTCTCAGAAGTAAAAGGACTTTTGTTCCATGCTGTTTATTTGTTTAGATAAAAAATTCAGCCTATCTCAAGTCATACTAATAGAAATATTTTTATGACATAGCTTTAGAACAGATTTGTGACGTATTTCCATTAGAAAGAGTGAAGAATAAAAATCTGTTAGGGTTCTAAACTGTTTAAAAGCTGGCAGTAATTCTTCCAGCTGTGGACTTGAGTGAATGCTTTGCTGATTACACTGATATGCACCATTCTGGTTTAGGGCTTTTTTTTTAGATGTAGGAAGTTGCTACTCAGGATTCCTAAAAAGACAGCTTTTACAATTTCTGCATCCTGTCAAAAGCATGGATTTTGAACCTTGTTTTGACTCACATGTTCCTTTCCAGATATGACAGAGCTCAATTAGATATTGAGGTTTCACGTGAGTTTTTCTTGTAATAAAGTTCTGTGGGGTTTTGTCTCCAGCCTATAGGCAAGAGGCCACACTTGGAATTGTGTCAGATACAAGTGCCAATTGTATTGAGCAGACAACAGAATGGAGTGCTTGTTCCAAGAGCTGTGGAATGGGCTTTTCCACCCGTGTAACCAACAGGAATCCACAGTGTGAAATGGTGAAGCAGACACGGCTTTGCATGATAAGACCTTGTGAAAATGAAGAGTCATCTGATAAGGTATGATGCAGAGAGTGAGGCAAGGCAGCTCTTCAGCTCTAATTCCAAGGTTGCAATATTACAGTCTACAATGGTCCATTTATGTCCAATGGTACATAAATACACCTTTTAGCACAAGTGCAGCAAGCTGAGTGTTTTCGGTAAAGCATTAGACTTGCCGTGTTTGCTCAGTAGCTTTGTGCTGCACCTCCAGCGGGTCAAGGGAGGTGACTCTGCCCCTCTGCTCCGCTCTGGTGACACCCCTCAGAGCACTGTGTCCACCTCTGGGGCCCTCAGGAAAGACATGGACTTACTTGAGTTAATCCTGAGGAGGACCACCAAGGACTGGAGCACCTCCCCTATGAGATAAAGCTGAGAGAGTTGGAGTTGTTTAATTTGGAGGAGAGGGGCTTTGGGGAGACCCTACAGCCCCTTGCAGTACTTAAAGGCAACCTACAAGAAGGGTGGGAACAGACTTGTAGGGCCTGTTATGGTAGGACAAGGGCTAATGGTTTTGAATTAAAAGAGGTAGATTCAGACTAGATACAAGGAAGAAATTTTGTACCATGAAGGTGGTGAGACACTGGAACAAGTTGCCCGGGGAGGTGGTCAATGCTGCATTCCCAAAAATGTTCAAGGTTAGACTGGACGGTGCTCTCAACAGTCTGATCTAGTGGAAGATGTCCCTGCTTATTCCAGGGGGGGTTGGATGGGATAATCTTTAAAGGTCCTTTTCAACACAAACTGGTCTATGATTCTATGATAATTTGTCATCCCAAACAGAGCACATGTGTTGCATGTGCAGGTTGACAGTTCACACAGTCTAACTTCTCCCACAAATGCAACTGTACTACCTGTACCCTGTACATCAGAGTTGCTTCAGTGATACAGAATGGATATATCAGATTTCTAGTCTGTTGAGCATCTGGAACAGCAGAGAAATGTGTGAAATGTCTGCTTGATAAATTAAACCTTATCTTAATCCTTATGATTTTTTTTTTCCCAAAGCAAACCCAATACTGACATTTCTGATGAAAAAAAAATTGTTTCTAAGGGAGAAGACTTTTTTACTTCTGCACGTTATGCAGGTGTTTCTGTCAGGGAGAATAACGTGTAGCTAGTTAAGAGGCCCATCAATTTATGTAATGTTCTGAGTGTTGGAAAGCATTTCTAAAGTCTTTGCTGAACAGTCTCTGCAGTTTTAAATACCTTGTTTTGTAAAGGAGATGAAACACGTGGGAAGAGTTGAGGAGATTAACAAGAATGATCAGAGGTCTACAAAACAAGTTCATCTAGGGAAAACCAGATAGAACTGAGCTTCTTCTGAATGCAAGGGAAGACAGATGTGTTCTCATAACTGTATTCAGATATTGCAGCCTATTTTGAGTCCATGGAGGCTATAACAAGAACTGGAGAGTTTAGACTGCATAAAAATTAAGACACAAGTGAAAATGTACTAGGCAGTAAGAATAGTGAACTCTTGGGGTTGTCCGGGGCAGATGTGGAGTCTCTTGAAGTCTTCTCTTAAAGACTTCCAGTCTTCTCTTAAAGAGCTCAATTAGATATTGAGGTTTCATGTGAGTTTTTCTTGTAATAAAGTTCTGTGGGGTTTTGTCTCCAGCTTACAGGCAAGAGGCCACACTTGGAATTGTGTCAGATACAAGTGCCAATTGTATTGAGCAGACAACAGAATGGAGTGCTTGATTGACAAGTTAGTCAATCATTTGTTAAAAATAGCATGGCTGTGCCTTGAGTCACAGGAATGGGTGATGACTTTTGCAGTTAATTTTACCCTGCTTTTTTCCCCCTGAATCTAGTCCTGTAACTTGCTCATTTGACTTGCTGTTTATGTGGTGGAACTACACTAGCCTGAGAAGTTTTTCAGTAGAGTATAGTTTCTTAATGAATGTAGACTGGGCCTGTCTTGGATGACAAGAGTGGATTTTAATTATTTGTCTTTCATTACTGGTCCAGTAACATGCTGGTGTCGAAGAGCAGATCTTGCAGGTATCACCTGTAGGTAACTACTGAAGCAGTTTCCGAGTCTTCTTGCTGTTGAATGAATAAAGACAACAAATTTAAATTTTCAGAGTAGACCTGTATCTTTTGATGTCAGTTGTTGAACGCTGTCTGTGTTATGCAATGATATACCTATTGTCTCTTCATATTTCTCTTAGAAAGGGAAGAAATGTGTCCGAACGAAGAAGTCCGTGCGAGCTGTTCGCTACGAGCACAGGAACTGCACGAGCGTGCAGACGTACAGACCGCGGTACTGCGGGCTCTGCAGCGACGGGCGCTGCTGCACCCCGCACAGCACCAAAACCATCCAGGTCGAGTTCCGCTGCCCCCAGGGCAGAGTCCTAAAAAAGCCAATGATGTTGATCAACACCTGTGTCTGTCACAACAACTGTCCTCAGAGTAATGTTGTTTTCTTCCAGCCGTTAGATCCCACGTCTAGTGAAGCAAAACTGTGAAAAGCATGAATTAGTGCAAAAAGTATAAGCAGTTTGTACAAAACTTGACCCACAATCACGTGAACGTAACAATTGCATATATGAAATTTCTAAAATATTTTTCAGAACTGTCTTTCAAACTAGGTGCTTCTTTTCCCCTGTAGTTTATTAAATACCTCATTTTACATTTGCCCCCTCCAAATGTCTTTTATTCACTCGAAGGAAATTTTGTACCTTGGACAGAGCCTTCTTTTTTTCTTGATGGTGGCACAAAGATTACAAAGCCAACAGCTAGACTTTCCCCTTGAGTTAAGGGGATCATGCAGCAAGTTTCAGTGAGTGTAAGACTGGGCTTCTTGAGAATAAATGTATTCCTTAAGGAATACATGATACTGTATCACATAAGCTTCCAGGCTCTTAACTTCACTTTCCATACCACATATAAACATTGCAGCAGTGTTCTTTTTTTCTTTTTAATGAAACTCTCTTTTTTGATGACAGTAAAAATCTTACTGATGAAAGTGTTACATTCTTGTGGCTTATAGAGCACCTTCTGTCAATACCTCTGACTCTGAGGATTAAGATTGCACATAGCCCTGGAAACTATATAGGGTAAGATCTCTTATCCTGAAGCACAGCAGGTTGATAGCTGACAGCAATTAAATTTCTCTTTGGTAACTTCCCTAGCAGTCTAATCCAAAACCAGCTGAAGTCAGTATTTTATAAGAATTTGGTTCTAACCCATGTGTGTCTGTAGATAGAACTCATTGGATGCAAAAATAATATATCTGTAAATTCCTCAAAAATACCAACTGTATCATTTGGTGCTTCATTTCTTAGAAAGGTGTATATGTAAATAGAAACTGTACATACTGTAATATAACTTTACTAAGTAAATAAACTTTATGTGAGTCAAAATATTTTTTCCTAAAGTTGTTTTTCTTAAACTGCCAGCTTTTAACAGCTGAAAGCAATGGGAAGAAAAAAGGGTCTGCAGACTCCTAAAAACAAAAAAATATTTCTTGTGTTATTCTTTTGCTGCCTTAAAAGTCATGCAGTGCCTTGCTACAGGGAAGGATGAATAAGTTGTGGGGCACGTATTGGAAAGGAAGTTTCTTTCAGAGTAAGTTAACCTGGGAGATAGGATAATGTAACTAAGGTTAATGTGCCCTGAAATATAGTGGTGGTGGTGGGGAATAATTACATGATTCATAGTTCACATTTGGGTCTGAAAAACTAACAAAGTATTTCATTGGGTCATGCCTCACAAAATCAGCCTGTGGCCATGTTTGTGTTAGATACTCTACGGCAATACCCTCAAGAAATAAGAGCCTGAGGGTGGCAGTTTCACGTGTATTAAATCATGTATGTAGCAGGATTGTGCCAATAGGTCATAAGTACAATTGTGGAGACATTCAGCTGCTTTGACTGTGAGACCGGTGTGTGTCTGTTAGTGGCAGCAGAGTTGTACTTACGCCACAACTGTTCTGTAACCATGTGGTATGAAAACAACTCTGTCTTGAGAAAAAAAGGCAGAAAGTCAAATCTTAACATATTTGGCCTAGTGTTCTACTCCTCTAAAGGAGCTATCAGACTCTGGTTTGGCAATTCCTGAGACACAGGGTGGAATTCAGTTGAAGGTTAAGACTCCTTATTTTAGCCAGTGAAGCCTAAGGTAAAGATAACTATGAGCAAGCATCAACAGCTGATAGGTTTTTAGTAACTTTTAGGTTATCCTTGAAATTATGAGGCCCTGGTGCTGATTCAGTTAAGGTTTAGATACACTGGGTCCTCATCTGGGCTCTTGCATGTCTTTCTCCACTGACTGCACCAATGATTAATTTCTCTGTAGTCATTGCTATTGTTACCAACACATTCCTGCCTGCCTTACGCTTTTCAAAGAGCTGGAACAAGACTATGTTTGTGCAGACATACAGCACTCCCTGCCCTAGCACAATTTAATTCCTAATCATAGAATCTTGGAATAGTTTGGGCTGGAGGGGACCTTTAAGGGTCATCTGGTCCAATCCCTCTCAAGATGAGCAGGGACATCTTCCAGTGCTTCAGGTTGCTCAGAGTTCTGTAAACTGACACTGAATGTTTCCAGGGAAGGGGATCTACCCCCTCCCTGGGCAGCCTGTTCCAGTGTCTCACTACCCTCATTCAACAAAATTTCTTCCTTATATCTAGTTTGAATCTATCTCTTTCAGCTTAAAACTCCTCTCTCTCAGCCTTTCCTCGGAGGAGAAGTACTCCATCCTTCTGACCAGTTTTGTGGCTCTCCTCTGGACCTGGTCCAAAAGGTCCATATCTTCTAATGTGACACCTTCTGTGCTAGGAAATGCAGGACCTTGACAGGACATGGCCAGGACACTCCTCAAAGCAGCTGAGAAGTGATTAAGTAGATCAGAATCCAGGACAGATGAAAAGTGGTTTTTTTAAACCACTTTCACCCCACATGTCCTCCCGCTTCTCCCCTCCAACCCAAAAATCAGGCTGGTTTGTGCAATGCTTCTCTAATATAATGCAAGCTATCAGGTATTTCTCAGGGTCATCTTGCAAATTACAGGCACCTTGGCTTGCAAGAGATGCATCAACTACTGAGCAATGCAGCAATAATGTCTGGACAAATTTAAACAATTTTTGGATTAATAAAACCCAACTAATCCTGAGCTAGATGTAATTAGAGAGGAATGCAGTCAACTACTGACTTCCTATGAAGTAAAATTGTTCACTCACTTTATTTTGACAGTTCCTCTATTCCATCCACACCCAAAGTGATTTATACTTGTGCATCAGCTCATCATTGCTGCATTGCTTCTCCTCTATCCTTCTGTTTTCTCTTAATGTTATCCAGATTTTTGTGTCATTTCTTAAGTTTTACTTTTATTGGATCATACAAACAAAGCACAGACACCAGGGAGAAGCAGTTCAGTAAGTAGCTTCCACTTTGCAGGCGAGTGACAAAACTCATCTGGGATATGAACCCACCACCCGTTGTACGTTAAGGTCATCCACTACTCTTAAGTTTGTGGGTTTTCTCCCCCTACAAAGGCAGGAGTTTTATTTCTGATATTTTTGAAGAGACATAAATGCAGCTTCCTGCTGGGACTCTTGTGGATGGTCCATCACTTCCTTTGGAAAGGGAATATGTGCACTATGGCATATGAGTTCAAGAGCAACTTGAGTAACTCCTTTTGTCTTTACTATTTTTCCAGCACTTTAAACTGCAGTCTGCGCTTCAGTAAACCAGTGCCAAAATGCCTCCATAACCTTTCTTTAACCTTTCTATGTCTTTAACCATTTTGTGAAAAGGCAATTGCATTGTTATGAGCACTACAACCTCCACAAAAGAGAAGTGCTATGGTGTTCAAATCCTTGTTAGCCATCTTTACAAACACCAGAACGACAGCAGTCCCAATGTCTTCTGATGTTACTATAGCAGTTCAGCATGAAAAATTGTCTTTTGGAAGGAACCACAAATGTTTCCTTTGGACATAAGAAGCCAAAGGTCTGATCCAGTTCTACTCTTTTTTGGACTATAGACAATTCAGTGGCTATTTTTACCTCAGCTCAATTGATATAGCTTTTCATCTGCTCTCAGTTTGGTTGTACACATTTTGATTTGTTTTACTTTAATATGGACAGTTACTACCTCAATCTTTGGGCTAATTTCAGCCTGTTCCTGAAAAAGCTCTTAACACTGATTTAATTAAAACAAAACAGTGGTGTGTCAAACCTGTGAAATTGATATAAGGAAACTCCAGTGATAAAATCCTGAACATTTCTGGTGTAGAACTGTGATTTTCCTAAAGAAGCAAAGTTAAATTACTCAGACTGAGAAAAATTATATTATTCAAACATCAGCAATTCATTTTCATATCTCCAGGGATTCATATCTGGGCATTTCTGGGAACATCACTCAGCATTCTAAGGTAGGTCCATACAGCAATGTGTACTGAGTATGTGTTGATGAAGCAAGCACAAAATATGCTGGTCAACTTGTTCCTCCCATGTTCTCTGAACAAATGTACCTTTCCTCTGCTACTACCAGTGAAGGACTGCCCCAAAAATAAGTCCCTTAACAGTTTTTGGTGTTAACAACTGGTAGGCTAAGTACACCTGCAGTAATGAGTGTTGATGATACCAGTGTTACACCCCACAGCACATGTAGCCTGAGATGTTTACAGCCACTTCCAGGACTCTTTCATCTCTAGGACTTCATCAAAGCAGCACACTTCTTGCATTTAACCTGTTCTGGATTTCTCTAGGGCAGCAATCAAAGACTTAGAAAATAGTCTTTTTTTTTGTCTTCACTGACTGTGTGAGGAGATCTGCTGACAGCCTGCTCACTGATGCCTGACATTGGAGTGAAAACCTCAAAATGAGTAGAATTCTACAATTGATTTCACTAAGATCATGGCCTCATCCTTTTTGTTTTCCAGTATAACTCCAGGAGTAGGATACTGTACAATAAAATCTTCAGGAAAAATAGAATATTGCTGATTTTTTGTTTCTAGTCCTATACTTTTTCTTCACCCTACTTTCAATAATTTCTCAGTCTGTGGGAAGATGGGTGGAAAAATATTTATTTACTGTTTCTAGTCCTAGTATTTATGTATTATGACAAATGTGAACTTCATTAAATAACATTTTATTTCTCTCCTCTGAGAACTTACTACACTGGAATTTATTTTCCTTATTTTTTTTTAAATAATAAAATAATTATTTTGTACCAAAGCTTTCTGTATTGACTCTTGTTTTAAAAAAATCATTCTGGTTATGTCCCCCATGCTAGATTTTGTAATATGAGCTGTCTATTGAAGGCACAAAATTTCATGTGACTTGAGGGAAAATTGTGCTCTGATTTTCCCTTTATCAATCCCAGTTTGTGCATTACACCTGTTCTATGACCAGAGATTCTATGCTGATATCAGTCAGGAGACTTACCATGCAACTGCAACAGGAAGAGTTTAGTTGCAAATATCTAGTAAATATTTTTAATATTAGTTTAAATCCCTGATGTTAAAATTTTTATTTCTATAAATGTGTAAAGTTAGAGCTAAGTCTGTTTCTTTATCATTAAACATGTGTTTAAAATCTCATGTTCTCCATGGACTGTAGAGGGAGCAGATTGCCTGCCAGTGAGCTTGCTAGAGAGCACGAAATTAATCTCACACTGAGCCTCTCCACTCAGTGAAACACTCCTGAGTAGCCATTGCTGGTCAGTTGACTTAATTGAATTATTTGTAGGTTAGCAAACAGGAAAAATAAACCCCTATTTATATCCCAAGACATAGATTTATTCTGCTTTGGACATGCAAATGGTCACACTAAAATAATGAAGGAAAGTCCCCCACTGACCTAAAATTCCTGCGTGTCCGTGGATGTTAATTTGGTTGTTGTTATTGTCAATGTCACAGTAAAGTACTTCCCCCAAAGTACTGCATTTCAGTCCATACAGGGACACCTGGGTCTCTGGTCTGTTGTTTCCCCTCTTCTGTGGCCTCTCATGCTATCACCATGTGCTAAGACTGTTTTCCACCTTCTTCCATGATTTTTTCTATGCTTTCCTTATCCCTCTCCTTATTATTCACTTCCACTGTGCCCTCAAGTGGTAAATTAAGCATGTACATGCATATCCCATTGCCAGAGGCCTTCCCTATGCAGCCCAGGCACCCATGCATGCTGCCTTCTCTCTCTCTCCAGGAGACTTGCAGCCTTCAGGACACATGCTGTGTCCACTGCAGCCCATTTACTTGGAGCTAATCAGAGCTTAAGCATGTCAAATTCATTTTTTTCTGCTGGTAAAAGATAAAGGATATTTAGAGTGATATAATAAATTATTTTCTAAAGAGAATAAAGTGTGTAACGGAGGGAGATTTGCTCTCCTACACCTCTGGGTCTGGCTCAATTAAGATCCAGGCTTAGCACTTCATGTTGCTTGATTCATAGAAATTCAGAAGGAGTCCATCCATTAGGCCAAACAGAGGCTTGAGGCTACACATACCCAGAATTGTGCTCTGATCATCAGGACAGAAGAGTAAGTATGTTAGACCCTGTGGGAGGATTGCTAGTTTGGGTTGTTTTGGGGTTTTTTCCTTCTCTGTTTTTAATTAAAGAATTGCACTTTAATATAAAGTTGGGAGTTTGTGCAAAGAGAAAAAACCCAGAAATCCTTACATAGATTGAGACAGAATTAAATTCTTTGAACTGCCTTTGTATACAAGTATGATCCTTGAAATGCTTGAAAAGTTGGACCCTCACCACTTTGCAAAAACTGTCTTTTCAGACTGTAACATGTTAGACTGCCTACCTCAGAAAAAAAATGCACCTCTTTGAGGAAAAGAATCTGAATTTTAATATAATGAAAGTATTCTGCATAAAGTATTTGGCATTCATTTAGCATGTAGCTTATGTTCTCACTCTGTGGGCTGTGAGTTTGCAATCGTACATGAAACTCTGTCATTCTCATAACAGGACCATGCTAAGGGCTGCCTCTGCCACCGCTGCATTGCTTAGAGGGAAGACAGAAGAGCCCATCCCTTGGGGCCATAATTACAAGCAGTATTTCACTTCAAATTTACAATGAAAGACGTGTTTCAGCGGCCTGACTGTTTTTCTGCAAACCATGGTGAAGGGGGGACACCTGGTGGCTACGGCCTTGTCCAGGAAAAGCTGCGGGTCTGCTGCTGAAGGCAGGGATGCGTCCCGAAGGATGAGGCCAGCTGATGTCGCAAATGGAAACTGCCACTGCTTAGGGAGTCAACAACAGCGGGGGAGGCCAGAACCCCAATTTTTAAATGCATTTAAATTTTTATTAGCATTGCATGGCAGGGCCCAGCCTCCTCCAGGACCTTGTCTGCTTTGTGTGGATACACCATGCAGAAGAAAGTTTCTCATCCCAAACTTTCCAGTTAAGTGGGAAAGACACAAAGGATCAAGGGGAGGCTCTTGTCTCTAGTTAGCACACAAGGCACTAAAAGCTCAGAATATGAGCAGCTTCCTCCCCACCACACACAATTTGTGGCAAACCCAGGAAATGAGCCATTTCTCTTAAGTAACAATCTACAACCTTAACCACAAAGGCTCTCCTCCTGCTCCTCCTCCTGCTGCTCTTAGCTTTACCCTTTCAAGTCCGCTCTGCGCTTCAGAGGATCGTGTTGCAGAGGAAATGAAGCAATGTGCTTTCTTTTCAGAGAATGGGAGGGGTCTCAGGCTCCACAAAAGAGAGGCCTTTGGAGAAGATAAGGACAATGAGCCCAGGGAAACTGATGGTCTTGGCAATGGTGATGATTTGCTCCACAGAGAAGAAGTTGCTCTCTGTGTGTGATGCAGATGTACATAAGACAGTCCTACTTCATCTGATTGCAAACCACCTTGTTTGGGGCTACAGAGTGCCTGGTGGAATATGGCTTTGTATCTCATCCCTCACCTGCACTAGCCATTATTCACTGTGGCTGCCGAATCTTTCCTCTTCCAAGCTGGAGTGAACATTTTAGTTTCCATATCAGAGTGAAAAAAACCACAAAGGGATCAGTGTCTGCAGCCCATGTGAAGTGATAGAACTCCAACTCCATCAAGAGACAAGGAAGACCAGGAGCCCCAGGGCTTGGCAGCGAGTCCATGCCCTGCCTCCCAGGCACTTGGCACACACACAAAAAAAANAAGAGATGAGTGGTTTCTGCTGAAACCTTCAGGCCTGTCAGAAGTGGAAGGGGAGAAGGAAGGGCAAGGGAATTGTTTTGAGAAATAAGAAAAGCCTCAAGGCAGCTGTGCAGCTGTTACATGAAGTTCTTTGAGGTTGTCTGTGTCCTTCAATTTAAGTCTGTTTGGGCTTTTGGTTCCTGGAAAGAACTGATATGTTCTTGCTTTAACTCACATTTGTTCAGCATTTTAAAACCTCTCCCCAGCTAAAAAAGAAAAAAAATCTCTTGATTTTTTTCTGAGCTTCACCCAGCTTTTCACCATTTCCATGAAAAGAGGTTTTCCAGAGGTTTTCCAGATTTACCACGAGGGGGAGGCAGCTGAAAAATTATGAGACATCTGTTCTTAGAACTCATTATTTTAGGGAAAAACCCTGGGACATCTACAAAAAGACTGCGAGCAAATCTGTTTTCAGCCTTAAGGAAAATATTAGCCTTCTTATGTCTATTATAAATCCTTATACTTGTAAGTAAAGTGGTTTTTAAAAAAATCTTATTAACTGCAGTTAGGAGAAAATTCAGCGTTTCCCGGAGGAAGGATATGTGCTAATGGAAATGATGCTTTTGCTTTTATGTAGAAAGTGAAATAATAGTAATTGTTTCTCCAGAACTTAAACCCACAAACACATGCTGCATGATTCATATGAAGTGGATAAAAAAATCTTTCTAAATTTCACATCTTACACTTCACATTGAATTACACAATTCATACTTGTGCTGAAAAAGCAGCTGTTTTCTCTTTCTAATAGAATATTCTACACACTCCAAATCCTTTTCTCAAACTAATTCATTTCCTGTGTGTCTTAAACAGGATTTTTAAGGACATAACTATCAAAACCTAAGAACATGAAAAGTCTTAAAGTGATAACTAAGGTCATCAAAAGCCTTCCACTGCCCACAGCATGACCAGACAAGGCAGGGAAGAAAGCCAGATGAGGCAGAGAAAGGTCAGGTCTCCAGCAGATCAGTGGCAGATCCAAAATACAAGGGACTAGTAATGTGTCTCTTGGATGACTTTTCTTGTTGAAGTGATGAAAATAAAAGGAGGTTTCTCTCTCAGTTTCTCTGATGACTCTACTTCAACAGCCATGAAGAATTTGAAGTCCAAGGTCAACGTGAGCAAAGAGCTGTGAAAAGCAGCTGGGGAACCCATTGGGAACACTAATTATGAGCCTATGAGAAATGGGTCTTTTCCCCTATGTGAGTCATGAATCTATCAAAGATTGGTATTCAATAGCAAGCCTTCAGAATAGGCCACCTTTGAAAGCTATAATGAATAGCCTCGAAAGAAGCCCTTATAAAATCTTAAACATGCACAAGATACTAGCCAAGGGCTTAATAAAATACACAAGCCCCGCATGCAAAAAGAAGGGCAAAACAAACAGAAAGCTATGGCAACTCCAAACATAACAAGATGGACCTCATAAGGAGGAATTAACAGCAAATCTCTCAATAACTTGCCTTTCGTGGCCAGAGGTCTGCTATCTCCCCAGGGTACAGAGCACAGAGAAACCAAATTAAACTGTGGTTATCTGATGTCTCTAGTGAGATTCACTTCCTCGCACGTCAGAGCTCAGTGGGCAGCTGAAGTCCAGGGCTGGGAGTCAGAAAGTCTGCATTTGGTTCCCAGCTCTGCCACAGGCTTGCTGTGTAGCACTGCTCTACTTACTCAGCCTTTGTTTGCCTCAGTTTCCATGGCATAAAGAGCCAGGGATTGCAACAGTGCTGCTGCACAGGGCAACGCTGCAAAGCCCAGAGCAGGGCTGCTCGCATACCACCACGTCAAGGGGGGTAACCACTGTCAAAATGCTAGTTTCTAGATGTTCAGCATCACATAATTTTGAGTTGCTAGGATTCCTGGCAAGGAAGGATAGTTTTCAGACCAGCCTCACTCTATGGACAGTGGATTAAGTGATTGCTGGAAGATGTGGCATTTCTTAATTGGAGGAGGTTAGTGTGCCCAGATGTTGAGCAGTGTGGTGAGGGGAGACCACACAGCAGCACCATGTCCCAGGAGCCTGAGGCCACATTGCACAGCACAGCACAGCACTAACAAGGCTGGAAAGGGGCTGTGGTGCCTCAGAACCCTGCTGAGCTGCTGGACTCTGTTTTTCCAGATATTAGCGACCATGAGTTGCTCAAGATGTAGCTGTAGGAGCAGTCTGCTGAGCCACAGAGAACTGGGACCATATCATATGGCAGTGCTGATAGGGAACAACTGTGCAACCTTTGTAAAATGTCAGCACTGAAGAGGTGTCCTCATCCCCACTGTTACGCGACACCATCTGCAGCAGAGCCAACCCCAGACAATGCACATTTTTGGCCTCCTGTGATCCCTGCAGGATCACCTGCATGGTGTCTCATGGCCTGGGCCAAACTCAGTTTCATAGAAAACAAACCTTGGAAGAAATTCTGAGACCCTGGTGCAGATCTATAGTGCCACTTGGCAAGGTCTCATCCCATCATGTGCAGTCATTTCACATATTACCATGAAACGAGCATTCTGCATCCACCCTGGTTTCTGATGGAGGTGTACTTAACCACAGAGAGAGGAATTTGCAGGAAGCCTGTGGGAAAAGAGGGCTGCAGCCAAAGGCAATGGGAATGCACTTGGCATGTGGGAACATGGGATAACAGTGAGCTGGATCCTGGCACAACACTGGGATTTAGCCCAATGCATATCTCCTACACATGGAAGAAAGTCAACAGAGCCTCTCCAATGCCAGGAGATCAGGCAACCAGCCTGAAAAAAAGACTGACACAAAAGGAAATATCTGAATTAAATCCATTTAAAAGAGAAAAATTAACATTATTGCAAATTCAATCCTTCCCAGCCTAGAAATGTTGCTAATAAAGCTGCCTGTGTGAGGTGTGATTCAAACAGGTTCCCTTACCAGGCTCACTCTTTGTCTGCTTTAAGAGTCAAATCATTATTGTCATAAAAAGGTTTGTCTTAGAAGAGGCCTTAAAGATCATCTGGCTCCAACAGCCATTAGAAGGTGTCTTGATGTCATGAATTATGAATTATATTATTAATCTTGTTGTTACAATCCCCACAGAAGAAAGTAACCAGGACATCACATCTTACCTGGGATCTGTGGTCAAAGCAAGTACTGTGTAACCCAAGACCCCATCTCTGAAGAGGCTGGGTGCACTGGTTATAGCAGCTGGAGGAGGCTCCATGATGGCAAACCAAAATGACACTGGCCAAGGCAGTAGGAGCTGATTTCCCCTTGCAGACAGACAGGGAACTAAAATGTATGAGCCAAACAATCTATGCTTACTCTGAAATAAGATGAACTCAGCCAGGCAGGAGTGCAATGGCTGTAGTGGAGATGTGCTCCTTGGCTTCAGACCAAACATGGAAAGGTCAGTGGATGCTACAGCCACCTTGGAGCACCAACCTCTAGACATTTCTCTCTGCCAGATCCACAGTTTGTACCTCCAACTACTTGACTTCCTAGTAACCCTTAGGGGAAGGTTTAAAGGAAGCCAGGAGTAACTGACTCATTTACAAAGTTCTCCTCATCATCCTCAACACAACATCCTTGCACACAGACCTTACCTGGTTCAAAGCACTTGTAGTTTCTACAGCTTTGAGACTTGTGTTCTCTCATGGGACTATAAATTAAGGCTTGAATTTGTCCCTTTGGGAAAAAAATGAGTGAGTGAAGTAACTTCAGGCAGTTTCCTTGCATTTAAATAGCCAAAATTACTTGCAATGATTAATGATCATTAAAATAGGCAGTGTTTTATGGACTGTAATCCACCAACTCATGTCACAGGAACTGCTTTCTTTTTATTTATAACATCAGCCACATATTAGCTTCTATGATCCCTCAGACCCTCTTTTTGCCCTCTTGTGTTTTTACATGAGTTGTCATAGAAGCTGCCTGGGGCCTTTGCTTTCACAAAGTCATTTTTAGCTGTTTATGTATTTCAGATGGAAATGTCATTTACATTTCACTTCTAGGAATACAACAAGTATCAGAGTACAATAAGTCAAGACAATACAATAAGACAGTAGAAATACAATAATACAAGATAAGGAGACTGGAAAGACAGAAGTGACAGAAATTTATTAATAAGTTATCTGGGTCATGACCCAGCAGAAAAGATCCCAAAGACCACAGGAATCTTCATAAATTGTTCTGTATGCATAATGGAGCTCTGCACAGGGGACAATTCTCATAAATTACTTTGGCAGCTGAGATACAGGCAGTGAGACAAGTCCTCCAGCCTCCAGGGTTTTCTCTGTTGTGTGCCATTTGCAGGTCTCTTTTCCACTGTTTGATGTTTTTGAAGTTGTTTGAAATTTGCGTCCAGAAAATCATTAGAAGAGAATTGTATCAAGATGTGTTTTAATAGACTTTCTTTTTCCAGGCAGTCCTTCTATCCACCTCCCAAGTCCCAGAATTCTACTGAATACACAAATAAGAAACAGGGTTGTGAAATCACCTCCAGTGTGATGCAGCCCAGGCCAAGGCTCAAAAGACTGTGCTGTTCAGCCTGACCTACATCAGAAGGAAATGTAAAACCTGATTCCTGATGCCCTGACTGTGCTGTGGCAGTGAGCCAGTCTGAGCAGAACCCTGTCACTGCATCTTACAATCTCTCTACAGACTGGTACTGCTTTTGATCTGCTTCCTGTAGGTCTTGAGAGCTCTGAATAAAAGCCAATTTTACCAAAATTAATTTTTTTCATGTAAAAAGCTCAGTATTTGAACTCTGGTAAAGATAAAGACAACAGCATGAAAAAAATCTGTGTTCTCTTAAATTATACCTGTAATACATAGCCAAAAAAAAGTTCCACAGCATCTCACAGGCTGCAATGACATTGCCACCAGAAGAAAATTGCCCCTAACATGACCGTGTTGCAGACTTCTGAAGTTTGAACAATTTTGGCTCTGAGTTCTTCTGTTTCAGTTCTGAATTTTACTGTTCTAGATAGAGAGTTAAGAAGTATCAGATGACACACACAAAGCAGGGTGCTTACCTAAAACAGAAATTGTAAGTCTTAGAGCAAATGGTTTTTGACTAAGAGAAAGGTTAAAATCTCAGCATAAACTTTCTCCAGGTGTTTATAAGACACTTAGATCACCACTTGGAAAGCAACATAATTACATGTGCCTAGCATGACGGTGCTTATACTTACAGCTCTGGTGCAATATAGATCATGATGAAATATAATAATAATAGATCCAATGTAGAATTAGCCTCCACACAAACACCTAGCTCTCTTGTAACTGGAATAGCACTTGTGCCTAACAAACAGCAGCTGAGACTGTCCAGTGTCTGGGAGTTTGAAAGTTGCAAAGCCATCAGATCCAGGAAGAAAACCACTGTGTTTGTGCCAACCAAAGAGCATTCTGTTTTGGGGCAAATCAAAACAAGATCTTGGTCTACACGGGGAGTTCATACAAAGTGGTTTTCATACAGCTTTGCTTTACTGTCCCTAAATGCTAGGACATGCCACTGTTTTTGTTTTTTTTTTTGGAAGGAAGGTGCAGGTGCTCAGTGAGCCTGGCCCTGGCTTACATAGCCCAGGGAGAGCCTCAGACATAGCAGTCCTGATCAGCCTACAGAGAGAGCAAAGCAGCACCAAGGGAGACTTGGACTGCCTGGGGACTGGCGGAGCAGAAACAGGCTGAAACTTTATGGTATATGTTGCAAAGCTATAGATCTTGGGGATTAAGAGTATTTGACAGAAACATGATATTGTGATTTGAGAACAACAGAAGAGGAGAATGACTGACGTATTACAGCTGCTATGGTGAGCCAGCCAGGCATACACATGGCATACAGAAGGATAAACATTTCTGTGGGTACAAAATAAAACTGATATTTCAGGTTTTAATCAATACAGGTAAAGGGTTTTTGTTTGTTTGGAAGAACAGGATTTTATATGTATTTTTTCTTACATATCCATTTTCATTAAGGTTGATTTTACAGCTAGAGGAGCTTGAAGGAAACAGGCAATACGAATGCCTGCCTTACAAGACAATATTAGAAGCATCTGTCTTAGCCTGGAGCAAACACTCATGGAGAAAAAAACTGTGATTATTCTCTATAAACACACAAAAAAAGTAGAAAAGCACATGGGCACAGGCTGGCAATGAAGTTTAGGCTGGAAGTTTACAATAAGGGTTCCTAATGGAGAAAGCAGTATATTCCAGTAGGAAGGAAAAAAGCGCCAAACCAAACTTATTTCTAGGACAGTGCTTGTTTAAGACCTCTGAAGCTTCTGTTTTCCTGCAGTGGCAAAGGACTTGAATTAAAGTTGGGTGACTTTACAGACCTAGGCATTGGAGAGTCCTGGCTGTGCACAGTCTTATCAAAGGAAGCAGCTGGAGACTTCACTGACACCTAAAATTAACTGGGATGCCAAAGTTGGGATTTGCACCTCCTAAACTATTTCAGAGGTGCCAATTTTGGTGTGGGACCACCAGACAGCAGATTCTGCCACCTCTACACACACAGTAACAATTCTGCTTTCCTTCAGGTGACAAGGGCAGGGGTGTTTTATCTCTCATGTGTTTTATCTAAGCAATGAAACTATTTGTCAGGGGAGCACAATATCAGCACCTGTTGGGAACTCACCCTGTTCCATGTTCAGAGAGGAATAAGTAAAGCAAGAGGAAGTCAGAAGTCTCTGGACAGACAGAACCATCCCTGCCATTCCTGCTCCTCTCTCTGCTCTGTAATGTCACCAGGCATTGGATAAAATATGAGAACAGCTCTGGAGGTAGAGAGGAGAGTCCAGGCCACTTCCTTCCCAGCTAGATGCCCTCTGCCCTGAACTAAAAGGTGATGTTTGTGTTCTTCCTCTCCTGCAAAGAATGCTGAATTTTTTCCTGCAGTTTCTCCAAGAACAATGCAGTTTGCACAGTCTAGAGCTGGTCCCTAAAAAGCTGCTGTTTGAGGGGAGCCATGGTTTAAAATGACAGATGCTGTAGTAGTCACCAAGGTATGGGAGGAGAACCAGCCCTATACTCTGCATCTGCCCAACTCCCACTTAACGGAATAAAATGTGAAAAACTTCCCTCTTCCTTTCCTCCCAAAATACTACAGGTTTTTGGACAAATACTTCTGATATGTGAATACGGTAGTGCATATGAAATGATGAGCTAAATAAATCATAAACGGGGAAGACAAGACCAAAAGAAACACTTGTAATACTTCATAATACTCTTATTTTTAAAACTGACAAGCAGAGCAGGCAACACAGCTCCCAACACATGAAAGGAGGGGACGTGCTCTAACATTTAACTTCAAACAACATAACACAATTGGTCTGTTGAGCTGCATAATTGTTTAAGCCAGTGTTTTCAAACTTTTAGAGTAATGGGACCACCATTAATGCTAAGACCCTCTTGTGGACCACCATGTACCCTGTATCATCAAACTTTTAATTGAAAACACAACTGAAAGCTGTTCAGCTTGGTTCTGCAGCCCATCTGTGGACCACTTACCATAAGATTGTAGACCACCAGTGGTCTGCAAACCACAATTTTGTGATTATCAGTCCAACTGACTCAAGACCAGGCATGTGCCAGAAAAAGCAATGGAGGGGTACTAACGTAGTTACAAAGATATTATGCATAACTAACCATATGGATACAGAGCTCTTTATACCACCCGCAGCTTTCCATGTGGGAGCACTATTCCAGTTCCTGATTGTCTTCTTGCTAATGTCTCCCATAGAGTGTATTTTTTGCAGCATATCCTGGGACTTGTTTATATGTATGAGCTTTGTGCCACAGCCAGTAGCTACAATTAAGACATAATTACAAGTGGTAGGGAAGGGAGGAGAACTTGGCTACCAGTAAATTTCACAATCAATGGTTCTCTTGGTACTCGTAAAAAAGTTTAATTGCTCCCCTTCTTGTTTGCTTCATTGTTTAACTAGTTATGGGCCAGGCTGGTTTTTTAAAGTCTCTGAGTCTTGTGAGTCTGTATTTAAAGTCCTGGTTATCCTCCTCACTTACAGGAGGTGGAGCAGTGCAAACCAGAGATCTGTAGCCACAAATGACTACTCCAAGTCTTGCCCAAATAGAGTTTTCTTATATGTTTTGGGCATCCTTGAATTCTTGGTTTATGTTTTCAGGTTCATCCAAACTCTAATTACACACTGAATAGCAGATGCTTGTTTAACCTGCTGTAATACATGTACACACACATACTCACATACACAGAGGGTTTAGCTACAGGACACAGTGAGGTGCTGTGCAGAAATGCCTTAACTATCTATAGATGACCTTGCTGAGGACTACACAGCACTGCACAGAGCCATGTTCAGAAGCCCAGTGCACCTTAAAAGCCAACATTTTTGTTCAGTGTGTAGGTGGATACCACAAGGTAGAGAAGCCCAAATTGTCTCTAACAAGTTTGCTCAGTTAGTACAAGTAGTGTAGCCATGACCCCATGAAGCAGTGCAGGCATATTGTAAGGGACATATTCTTTAATACTAACACATTTGAGGCTTCCATGGTGCCTTTGCAAAGGAAAACTCTCATTCTGTCCTTACTCTCTAGTGGACAGGTAAATAGATGCCAGGAAAGTCCCCAAGGCAGGAACAGGTTTAGATCATGCTAAGACCAAAGAGGCAAGAAAGCAAGATTCTGGCTGCCAGAAGGAGTAAGGGGGCCCCTTTGGAGCTTCTTGACCATCCCTAAGGTGAACCCTTCCAAATGCATTGAAAAGCTCAGAAGAAATTGTGTGTGAAATTCATCTTTGGCACTTTCCAATTTGGACTAGGTAAGGCTCTTTGGACAGCATTTGTAGCTGCTTGGGAAGCAAACAGCACGTTATCGTTTGGATACAGAAAGGTTGGGTCAGTTGCTCTAAATTGCAATTTCCACAGAAAATCAGTGGCAGGGCCAAAAACCAAGGCAAGGAGTGATGACTACATGTTCTGTTCTCTTGACCCTACGCCTCCATCCCAGTGCTGCAAAAGGCAGCTCACTCTGGCAAACGTAGAGAGGGAGTGAGCAAGGGAGAGTAAGACTAAAATCTCTGGAAAAGAGATTGCAGAGAGGAAGATGTTGCATACCACCCCTAAGAAACTGACACATGGAAACAGCAGCAGTATTCACTCCCAGGCCAAGCCTGTGAAGAAAAATTTATCTCTTGTGCAACATTACTGAAGGGAGAAGACTAAGTTATTTCAAGAATGGATTTGAGCCAATAAACCAACACAAATTTGCTGTGTTGTAGCAGAATTTTTTCTTATTCTTATCTTTGACCTTTTATTGGGAAAAAAAATAGAGCTGAGCAAAGCTATACTCTGGTAAGAAAAATATATCAGTAGCACGTGGCTTCATGAAATAGAAGAGCCATGGATGTGTTTTATTCAAGGAAGATCATGTAGACATACTTGGTTTACACAAACACTCAGCTGATGCTAATGCTTGCCCATGGCACTCCACACAATGTGCTGTTCCAACACTGCTCAGTCTCTGTGTCTGAGAAATGAATGTGACATCTAATTAAACAATCCTAAGTCCCTCCAGGGGAAAAGAAAAAAGTTTCTCTTCTTTTGCTTCCAGTGCTTCAAAGGCTGTGTGAACCCAGTGATGCTCAGAGGCATTCACAGCCCCTGCCATGCTCGGGAGCCGCTGGTGCAGGCACTGAGCTTCCTTACACACGTGGCACGGCACAGGAGTGTGTTCCTCACCAGCAGCTCCCACGGCTGGGCTGGCACACCTCCACCAGGGTGCTGAAGGCAAGGCAGCTCAGCTTCCAGGGAGGCAATGGCTCTGTGTCCTTCTGCAGCCTTGCAGCTCTCTGAGAGGAGAGGGCCAGCTCTTATGTTCTTGACAGGGCTGTGTGTGTGAACAAACATTTATATATTTTTAAAGATCTTTTTCACAGATTGGTTTTGGAATCTGGGAGCTTATGGGTCTGAAATAACACAAAGTGTGTTTTACTCATGATACCTCAGGTCCTGCTTGGAGGAAGTACAGAAAGAAGACCAGACCTAATCTAATTTTATTTCATCTTGGAAGCATCTTGAGAAATTCAGACAGCCCGTGAAAACCTAAAAACAAACAGAGAAAGAAAAGAGAAAAACCTGGAAACAAAGAAATCCAGCTTTATTTGGGTTCCCCATAACACATTTGTCAACTGCACAGCACTGCTTACTGATGATGTTTCCTCAGGTATCTTATGACTCACTGAGCTACAAAAACTGTTTGCCAGTCTCTAGGACCCTAAGTGGCTCATATTTAGTTCACCTCTATCGCCTTGCATTCTCCTTATTTGGTCTTCCCAACTTCCCTCCATCTCTGACTATGCCCATAGGGACCCCTCAGATAAGCAGACTTACAAACTAGTTTTTGTGCTGATTCAGGGCAGGTTTTGAGTGCATGTTTCTTTCTTCCAACTTGTCCCAGCAGCTGATTTGGGGTATGGTGGGATCTCCCCTCACTTTCTCCCCCACAAACAGTTCCTCTGAGGCCTGCCACAAATATTCACAATAGAAGCAATGGAACAAACTCCCAAGCTCCATTTAGTTTTCACTCCACTTAAAAAGAATTCTTATTTTAAAGTCCCTCTGAGGGACTTACTGTCCACATCAATGTAGGCAGGATCTTCAGATACATCTCCTGTCCCTAACACTAGGAGGTTAAAATGCTTTGCTGATGTATTGCCATGCTTACACTGAGCTCCTCCTGTGTCTTAAGCTGCATAAATATCCTTGAACCCATGTGTCCAAGAGGTGTTGCACCTGAAGGACCACCTCAGGGAGCCAACATCTCTTGGACTGAGCCCACCAAACAAAGCTGTGGGCAGCAGCCCCAGGGCCACCCCCATACCCTTGTGTTTGTCCTCACCTCAAGTCTGTGGCAGTCCAAGGCAGCAGGGAGGACCTTGACCCAGCACTCCACATCTTTCCCAGAAATAGCAATGGTGGCCTGCCTCTCCATGCCAGGCAGAAAGGTTCAGCAGCCCCTGATGCTGCCAAGGTGGCTTGGTCAGCAGTCAGGGACTCAAGAGCCACAATTCAACCCCTGCAGCTGCTGTGGTTAAATCATCTTCCTAATTACACAGGAAAATGTGCTTGAAATCGTGGGTTTCATTGGTTCAGTTCACTCTGCCTGAAACCAGAGTAAACTGGGCAAAAGAAAATCATAGTTCAGAGGCAATTTTGCCTATCTGCACCAGCCCTATCAGGATATGGGGACATTTGGAGACTGGGAACCAAAGGTTTTTCCTGAAACAGAGTCCTAACCAAGACATTTCTTAAACCACACAGATTTTTTTTCACAGTTTGTTGTGGTTCGTATTAGTTGTTGCCTTTTTACCCCACTCTCTAAGAAGCTACTGCCCCTGATACCTGTGTTTAGCAAGCACTGAAGGTTTCTCTATCATATGCACAAACAATTTTTTAAAAAATTTGTCATAGGTAGCTACATCCAGAAATTTGGAACCAAGAACAAACTCCAAGACAGATCAACTTGCAACTATAACAACAATTGCCCTTGATGTGCAATGATGTTTAAACCATACAAAATAATCTTTGCACATGTAGGATAAATTGCTTCAACAGCTGTGCTTTTGAAGATATTGTAGACTTCTTACTGCAAGAAGACTGAAAATTACTTTCATCATACTGTTTGGAAAAAACAGACAAACCTCAGGGATTACTAATAATGTGTAAATAAACCAAAGTGAGCATTCTGGGGAAGGAGTAAACAGCAGCAGTGCTTGAGATCTGACATGGTGACCCAGGTAACAATACTGATCAATGCCTTGAGGAGGAAAAACTAGAGTGTAGAACTAGAGACACCATAGAGTTTAAAATTAATAGAGCCTTAAGCTAAACAGAAGGAAACAACTTCGTAATGTTCTAAAGAGGCTTTTTGCTCACCCTGTGCCATGCCTCCTTTCATTATGCAAGGCTGATATCAACTTTCATTAGTGACTCTTTTGGAATAAATTTTTTCTCCCATGAAACATGCAGATTTTTATGGACCAAATTAAGATTATTAAATTAAAATCCTGGATGCTTGGCAGTGAAATATGGCTGAGGAAAGAAGTCTGAAAGAACACAAGAAACAATCAAGTCCCTTGGCAAAAGAATAAGCAAATAAATACTTTGTAGCTGGATAAATGTTATGTTGCGGTAGCTTTCAGGAACATCAGGGGCATAAGCTCACAACAGACCCAGGAGGGCAAATTTAAATTCTCTTCTAACTCAGAGGCAACCACATGGAGCTCTAGATTGGGGTCTCATCTTTTTTTTAAAAACATCTATAAAAATGTCAATTTATTTTACTGAAACATTCAGTACATCTGGAACTCAATACATGTAGCCACAACTACTAAGCTGTGGAATGCTTACTGCTTCCTCTCACTGCAGGAATCCTGTAGGATTCCTGGTACAGAGGGTACCAGCATCATCAGGAGCACAGGAGACATCCCAGACTGATCTGCTCATACCATGAGAGTTGTTGTGTGTGCCTGGAGAGAGGCACAGCAGAGTAACAGACCTCCTGAAATGGAAGAGTGAACTGAACCTGGGTCTTCTTGATGTCCACAGTTGTCACCACCACCAGTTCACAGGGACAGGCTCCTATACTGACCCCTTTCCTGCCTCCTGTTGGCTCTGTCCTTCCAGACCACGCTTCCTGTAGTTCTTCTTTGTGATTGATGATCAAAAGGGGGTAGGAAAAAATCAAAATCAAACCAGGTTAATGCATTAAAGCACAATGATAATAATCCCTGTGGTGAGTCTCATGGCAGGCCCCGCTCTCCTGCACCAAAAGGCTGCACAAAGCTGGAGCTCTCTTATAAAATGCAACAAATCACAGTTTTACATTTTTTCTTCTACTTGCCCACGATTAGGCAAGGAGAAACATTGACTTTATGATGCTTGCATCCCCAGTTGTCTGTTCTGTTTATGCTGGTCGTTAAGTTCTGCACCTTTGAGACTGGTTCTGAGAGCAAAGGGGGCAGAAGCGCAGCTCGTGTGCAGGAACTGCGCCTGCTCCCCCGCATTCCTGCTCCCAGACTGTGTCTGCAGCACGGACTGACAGCGGGAGAGAGCTCTCCTTTGCTTTTTAGTTTGTTTT